>CAWUDS030003744.1:0-36007 GCA_963859935.3 Lathyrus sativus | reverse complement strand
TTTGAAAAGAAAAGAAAATGACTCGGCTAAGCGTCGCACTTTATGCCTACGTATTCTCATTAGAGAATGAGAAATCAGAGTCAACGTAGTTCGGCTAACTACGGGTTACGGGGAAGGTGGCTCGCCAATACATCAGTATTGTGCCTACGTACTCTCAACAGATATGAGAGATCATAGCTTACGTAGTTCGGGATAATACGGCTTACGGGCTTAGATTCATCTATTTTTCGAGTAGGGTTAACAAACAGTTCCAGTAGTTTAGTGTACGCAGCTCGACCCTTGGAGACTTAGGCGTTACCGTTTGCGGTAGAACTGAGAGTTAACGACACTCTTTTCTTCATAAAAGCTTCCTTTGAATTATGGGCCCACGGGGCAAAAAGGTTTGAAGTTTGTATTCTTTCTTTTACGGAAAAACTGTTTTTTATGGATGTTGGCAACCAATATCGTACTAGAGACTATGACCTGAGAGTGAATGCGTCGCATGTCACCCAAAGGGTGTCATACT
This sequence comes from Lathyrus sativus, assembly GCA_963859935.3. Classification (NCBI taxonomy): domain Eukaryota; kingdom Viridiplantae; phylum Streptophyta; class Magnoliopsida; order Fabales; family Fabaceae; genus Lathyrus; species Lathyrus sativus. The sequence goes on along the minus strand of CAWUDS030003744.1, from coordinate 35,502 downwards.
AAACATCCAGACTGTTGAAAAGAAACTCTCCAACAATCCTTTCTCAGATAGCTTAAGGCTCGTAACGTACGACGTCAGTTAACCTTTATTACTGTATTTTGATTTGTTTTGAGATGAGAAGAGAGAACAGGCTCAACTAAAGGGAGACTGTCAAGTCCTAATGTTGTCATGTCAAGGATTCATCCTATGGTTGAAGTTTGAAACAGGGAACTCCTAGAAGTTATCATGCATAGGTTTCAACCTAAATTTCTAATCATCACTTCCTTATCAAAGGAAGTGAGATTCCTAGGGGATCATGTCAATGATAAACAGAAACAGATAAAGCATCAGCTTAAACAGTAAATAGTAAACGACCGTAAAATGCATGAAATGCAAGTGAGGGAGGAAGTGTGTATGGGGCATCAGCCTCCACAAGCTCATCTCAACCTCAAGCCAGATATGAATAACTGCAACCATACAAAGGAAATAAAATACTATCAAGCAAACACAATCACTGCAATCATATAGATGAAATAACATGCTATCAATCACACACAAACCACATAGGCAAGGGAGCTGGGCTCTACCGAATACCCACAAGCAAAGCCACACAGTAAAAATACAAGCAGAGGGGGCAACTCAACCTCTAGTGCAATCATGCTCCTAGATTAAATCAGTCTAGATATGGACTTATTCTAATGTATCAAGCAAATCAAACAAGTCACATCAGTACAGTTGCACAACAAGCAAACAGACAAGAAACAAAGCAGATCAACAGCTTCCACAGCTTCACAGCAAAGCTCCTCTGACATCAGTTCAGTCCTCAGTCTGCAACTGCTCTTCAAGTCTTACATCTTCAATAGCAAATATCAACTTGCTTCTCTGAACCTCTAGCACATCCACATAAGTATCAACTTATCCTTTCTTCTTCAAGCCTCAGCTCTTCAGTAAATTCCACCTTCAGGCTTCACCCCTAATATCAAGTATCAACTTGGCCTCTGCAGGCTCTCAGTGTACCAATATAAGTATCAACTTATCCTTTATTCCTCAAGCCTCAGCTCTTCACTCAACCTCAATTGGATCTTCTTCACAAGTGTCAACTTGGTCTTCAAGCTTCAGCTCCCTCCTCTTTACCAGTATCAACTTGTTCCTCTTCATCTACAAGCTTCAGCTTCTCAGAGTAATCTTCAAACACAAAGAAGTATCAACTTCATCCTTCAATATTCTTCAAGCAAGGAACTCCATCCTCTAACAAGGGAGAAAGATTCATCAATCAAGAGCAAAGTTGGGATGATTGGTAGCAGAGTGAAGACCAAATGTCACCACTGAGCATCCTATCATCAGAGAAAGGGACCCTCAAAGGTTCTACCAACTTGCAAAGAGCCACACATCCTACCAAAGGAGGGATGAGGCCTTTACAAAGGGACCTTACATCATAGGAAAGAATGGAATTGATCAACATATTCCATGTCTACAAACCCTAGTCTTAACACTTACTCAACACTACACCAAAAGAAGGGAAGATCTTCACATCCAAGCTTCTTCAAGCATTCCATTGCATCTTCAACTTGCTTCTATCATCCACCAAGGGTAAAAACAACACAAGCTTACTCTAAGGGAACCTAAGGGGTTAATCTAGTCAAGTTAGTGCATTAGAATCATCTAAAGTTAGCACCTAAACTAAAATCTAACAAAAATAGTAAACTACCTTGTAAATTCCTACAAAAATTCTTAAGGGACCCTAATTCAATCATGAATCTACCATACAAAAATTAGAGGTTAAATCATCCACCAAGTTCTAAAAATAAAACCTAAATCACAAGGTATCAACCATAAACCCTAAAAATGGAGCTCCTAAAGTTTCAACCTAGAACTACCACTTACATTCATCACAAAATTGTGAGAAAAATATATGGGGAGCATGCATATCTAAACTAATCATACACAAAAAATCAAGGCCAAAATCATCATCACATGATCAAACCAAATTCAACAAAATCAAGTATCAAGCATGAATATTTTAATGTCAATTAAAATGAAAAAAATCCCAAAAATTCAGAAAAGGCATGAAATAATAATATTTTTTATCTAAAAAATACTAGATTCAATCATGAATCCAATGCAAAAAGAATGGGATTAATTGAGTCATTTTTCCATTTTTTATGAATTAATCAATAACCATGAATAAAATGAAAAATAATAGAAAATCAAAATAAAATGGGAAACGCGTGGTGCAGATAGCAGGGTCATTCAGTTCAATACCCCAAACTGGGCCACCAAGGGGGTGTGAGTATCAATTATTGCATAAGGCCCAAAACCAGCGGATTAATGAAACGCTGCGTTTCATATAATCTCAGAACTCCTTCACAACTTTTCCTTCGCGCATGGCCATTGGATCTTCATCTGGTCAAAGGTCCTACCTTGATCCAAGGGCTCTGGGATCATCTTCAACCATTTGAATCTCTGGACCTCACGCGCAGCCACGTCCACCGCCGGTGGTTCTCCGGTCATCACTCCCAACCCTAATTCTTTCCACAGACCTCCATTCCAAGAGGTCTCTACATGAATCTTACCCCAATTTTCCTCACGAATCCATTCATGCCCTTAATTCACTCTAAAACCTCAAGATTCACAAGAACGCAATCTCAACCGAAAATTGGAACAACCCTAATTGGTCACTAATCTCCCAAATTATGATCCATAAACCTTCCTACATCAATCCACAATGCATCTAACACCCTAATTCTTCTTAATTCTACCTAATTTAAGCTGGAGATTGAAAGTTACTAACCTGAGAATTTCGTGTGCACAGAGGTAGTAAACCTTCAAATCAAGCTTTCAAATGCTCCAGACTCCTTCAATGAATCAATTCAAAGCTTCTGTATGCAAAAGGAACACTTGAGGATGCTTGGATTATGGAAACCGAATTTGAGTTGCAGGTGACAAAATCTGAGATCAAGAACACTATTCAGCCACGAATTTGCCTTGATTATGATCTGGAATCATTCACTAGCATCCATGGAAGTGATTGCAATCAAGAAAATGGATGGAAAGTGAAGAAAATAGTGTAACCGAATTCAGTTGCAAGCAAGAAATTTTCGATCTCAATCTCTATTCTCTCCTTCAATTATCACCAACCTTGGCCTTGGATCACCTCAGCATCATATATATATACCATGTATGGATGATCTAGAAAGCTCTAGATCCTTCTAATGAGAAATTCAATGTCTCACTTCATGGAAATTTCAATCTCATGGTGTGTTCATAACAGCTCATGTTGGCAGCTTGTATTCACCCTCATTCTCTTCCAATTTCTCTCTTAATGGTATTTTGGATGTGTTTGGATTGAAAGAAGCCTTGGTTATGCCTTGAATTTTGGTTTGGCAATTGTTACTTATGATGTAAGTAACCACTTTTCAAAGCAAGTCCACAAATTAAACCTCAAGTCAAAATTGTGGTAATACCAATGTTCTTAAAATGTGTTTTACAATCAAAATGACATATTACATGCCTTGGTTTGGATATGTAGATCAAAAACCCCAATTTTCATCTTTATTTCATTTGAAATTCACCCTTATTTTAAGCCATTTTTGTGACTTTGAGCTACAAGCAATTCCAACCTCTCAGGACCTCTTAGATAGCCTTAAAACATCATTTTGAACAAGTTTGATGTTGAACATTTTCTCATTTGAAGCTTGGAAATAGGAGTTATGGCCTTATGCTAGAAATGACCTATAATCTCCAGATGACCAAAATACCCTTGACTTGTCAAAGCCATAACTTGAGTTATACAAATACTATCAAGGACTTATAGTACTCTCTAGAAAGCTAAGAGGATAAGGAACAACATTAATGTTGACCAAAAGTTCATAGGAATCATCCTTCTAGGGCAAACGTTTCATGCAAGTTGGACAACTTTCAAGCTCCAAATTCACATACCTCAGATGACCTGTAACTTGTCAAAGTCATAACTTGAGTTCTAAAAATCCTATCAAGGACTTATAGCACTCAAATTAAAGCTAATATCATGCTCTACAACATTCATGTTGGGGGTAAGATGAGATGACAATCATATCTTGAGCTAAACTGCCTTGAAGATAGGGGTCAAACTAGGGGATTTTACATTGTCAAGTCTTGGAAACCCTAGCTTGCAACTTCTCAAACTCTTCAATCATGATGAGTTGACCTTGGAATCATCCTTATAGAATCTCAATGCATCAATCCATGATCACATGGCTATTGGATTAGGTCTCAACCTTCCTCAAATCATCAGTTGACTTAAGGTTGACCCAGTCAAACCCTAACTGCACCACTCATGGCTGAGCCTTCTCAATCTTGCACAATGACCTGTCTAGGTCTCAAAGTAATCTTCAACACTTATCATGAGCTCTCTAAAGGCCTCAAGTCTAACTTCATGGCTTCAGAATCATCTGATGACTTCCCACAACTTTCAAGTTAGGAGACACACACTCTTGGCTTCAACCACTCTCTCTGAGGATCTTTTAACTTCTCTGACAAGGATATCAACCCTTGGGCACTTGAATAACCTTATTAGCTAGATTCATAGTCTTGTGGAACTCTTAATTGGTAATCATACCTCTTGATCTCCTGCATACATGTCAATGGAATGCAAATGATAATGCTAATGTGACTGAAATGAAACACAAGCTAGGTAAAGAAATGTTGGGCAAATTTTGGGGTGCAACAGCTGCCCCTATTCAAGCGGCTTGGACCTGACTGGGTGAGAAGCGAACGACTCTCAAACAATCAAGTTAAAAGACGGTTGAATACCAACAAACCCGGAAATTTGCCAACTGCACAAGTACACGGTACTCTGATGGGGCAAATCTTCGAAAATTGAAATAATAGTTGCACGACAGCTAGCTGGAGAATTGGTCACACGGTAACCGGTGATACACGGTCAATCATACCGTCAGGCATCAGAATTCCTCGGGACTCATCAGATCATTGGGGACTTTTTAACAATCAAGTTAATTATGCCGTCGGGCATTCAAAGAAATTTTCGGGCGTCAGCCGGGCTTCATCAGTAAGTTGGGAATAGAATTCCTGGGTCAATCATGAACCAAATAGGGGTATCTAAGCCATTGCCATCAGGCACTCCGCATCGACGGGGAGGACTGCTTTGACCTTGGACTTCATCAGTAAGTCAGGGGTTTTGGCACCACTGCCAGACTTCAATCATCAAGTCTTCAAAGGAGAGTTTCAACTTCGCTGTTCAGAACCTGCTGGGGACGACACATCTCCGCTGGGGACTCTGGAGAACTATCAAGTAACTCTGTTTCGGGTGGTTCAGAAATCATTCCGGGTGGATCAACTCTGCTGCGGACTTCAAGAATCATCTTGGACAAATAACTCTACTGGAGATTTCAGGAATCATCCTGAGAAAGCACTCTGCCGGGGACTCTAAGCATCAACTTGAGCAACCCTCTCTGGCGACTTCACTGGGGATTTTAAGAATCATCTTAAGCAATCGACTTCGCCGGGGAATTCGAGAATCATCTTGGGCGAACGACTTTGCTGGGGGAATTCAAGAATCATCTTGAGCCACGCAACTCTTCTGAGATTTCAGGAATCATCCTGAGCAGACACCCTGTCGGGGAACACCTGCAAAACAAGAACGGTAACGACCTAGCTTATGTTTCATATGCATATGTTTGACAATGGCGCAATGCTCCACATGGTGGGAATGCTACTCATTTAGGGTACATGCAATGCAATCATGCAAAATGCTACGACCCCATCAGCAAAACAAATGCTGAAGGGAAAATCCTCCTGTCAAGGAGAAAAAACCATTCTGGTGGAGGAAGGAATCATCCTGCCGAGGAGAAGAAATCACACCAATCTCAATTGGACTCCGCCTGGGGAAACGATCTTCAGTCGACTGCTGCAGGGGAACAAAGTTCTATGAGAACCTGGACCTGCTCCTCTAGGTGTACGAACAACAACTGCTGAGGAAAACGATGTCAATCGCCAAAGTAAACTGCGCGGCCTTCGCGGCAAAACTTTCTTGGAGATAACGACTCCGGTGGGGAAATACAGCATCAGCTATTCAACATTCTACTAGGGAAAACCACTCATGGCTTCAACGGCTTTCCGAGGACTCGGCCCTCTTGGGGATTGGCATACTCGGCTGGGGAAGAAGGAATCATCCTGCTTGCTGGGGAGAGTACGACTCTGCGGGGAATCTCAATTCCACTGGAGACTTCAGTCTTGAACTATCAATTGCTGCACACTTCAGTATGTGACTCAGCTGGGGAGACGACGATCCTTCAGGGTACATCTGATTGGGGAGAGAATCTTCTCTGCCTGGGGAGACACATGTCAATTCTTACGATCTCACCTTCAGACTCCGCGGGGAGATGCTGCTGAACTTGCTGGAGAAGAAGGAATCATCCTGCTTGGGAACGCATGCGGCGTACTGCCTGGAATATGCTATACCTGCAACAACACAAACAAACAGACAAGATACCCTTCTCAAAGGGACCTGTCAAGGTTATCATCTTGTGACAATGTTCAAGTAATTCATTGTTTCAACAATCAGTGGCCTAGGCCAGTAAGTTTATGTATGCGCATTTTATCAAAAACATCGGCGTTCTGTTTCGTAAACAAAACAGATAAGTGCTAAACAGACAAACATAATTGTTGAATAGTATACATTTTATTGATAACGAACCCTTGAATGGGCAACAATGTTTTACAACAGATGCAAGCTCCTGGAATGAGGAAGCCGCGCAAATATAAAACATAAATATACATCTGTATATACACATGTCGGCAACGAGGCGTAGACGAACACCATGAGTTGATCCCTCTATGACCCACTCGACTTCGATACTTCTCCGACGCTTCAGCTTCAGAAGAGATTGATTCAGATAAACGGCCTTCAGGTCTTCCAAACTGCTAAACAAATGAAAGTCCATACGCGGAACGCAGTCATTTGCTTTTCAAATCCCTAACTTTTGCCTGAATCACCCTTTCGGGTTTTCGATTCACCGGGATACCCTTTTTTGCCAAAGTCGCCCTTCCAGGTTTTCGACTTTGCGGGTGTACATTGTTTCATTTATATCCCTAATTTTTGCCCGAACCTTTTCCCTTTTTTTATGGTTCGCCGGGATGCCCCATTTTTGCCTGGATATTCTTTTTCTTTCCAGGGGGTCATTTTTTAAGCAAAGTATTTTTTAACAGCGTCCGCGTTCACCGGGGATGTAAAATCTTCGCCATCTATCGTGGATAACAACAAGGCTCCTCCCGAAAAGACCTTGCTGACGACGTACGAACCTTCGTAATTAGGAGTCCACTTGCCCCAGTGATCGGAGTGTGGAGGAAGAATCTTCTTCAGGACGAGATCACCCATCTGAAAGCTTCTAGGACGCACCTTCTTATCATAAGCTTTCTTCATTCGGCTTTGGTACAGACGACCATATACAATCGATGCTAACCTCTTCTCGTCCATCAGGCTGAGTTGGTTTAGTCGGTTCTTAACCCATTCTTCCTCATCGAGTTTCACATCAACCAAAACTCGCAAAGAAGGGATCTCAACTTCTAACGGTAGGACAACTTCCATACCGTACACCAGTGAGAAAGGAGTTGCCTCGGTTGATGTACGTACCGTGGTACGATAACCGTGCAGTGCAAATGGCAACATCTCGTGCCAATCCTTATAGGTCACAACCATCTTCTGTACAATCTTCTTGATTTTCTTATTGGCCGCTTCAACGGCGCCATTCATCTTCGGCCGGTAAGGAGATGAGTTGTGGTGTTCAATCTTGAGACTCCGGCACAGCTCCTTCATCATCTTGTTATTCAGATTCGAACCATTATCAGTAATGATCCGCTCGGGATTTCCGTAACGACAGATGATGTCCCTCTTTATGAATTTAGCCACCACCTGCTTGGTCACATTGGCATATGAGGCTGCCTCCACCCACTTGGTGAAGTAGTCGATAGCTACCAGAACGAAGCGGTGACCGTTAGATGAGGTGGGTTCGATCTTGCCTATCATGTCGATGCCCCACATGGAGAACGGCCATGGGGAGGACATGACATTTAACGGACACGGTGGCACATGAATCTTATCAGCATAAATCTGGCATTTATGACATCTCTTCTCGAATTTAAAGCAATCTGATTCCATCGTCAGCCAGTAATATCCCACTCTCAGGATCTTCCTTGTCATAGCATGCCCGCCGGCGTGCGTACCAAATGTGCCTTCATGGACTTCTTCCATGAGCATACTCGCTTCTTTCTCATCTACACATCTGAGTAGCACGAGATCGTGGTTTCTTTTATACAAAACTCCATCAGGATTGAGATAAAAATTCCCAAACAGCCTCCTCAGAGTCTTCTTATCCTGGGTTGACGCTCCCGCAAGATACTCCTTAGTCATAAGGAAGGTCCGGATATCATGGAACCATGGGTTGCCGTCGACGGCTTCCTCGATTGCAAAGACGAATGCAGGTCTATCAAGACGAGAAAGGACAATTCTTGGAGCTTCATTCCAAAAATTGACTTTATACATCGAAGCCAACGTGGCTAAGGCATCAGCCATCTGATTTTCAGCTCTGGGCACATGATGGAGTTCCACTCGATCAAAGAACAGAAGCAGCCTTCTCGCATAGTTCATGTACGGCACCAAATTCGATTGACGAGTCTCCCACTCCCCTTTAATCTGGTTAATCACAAGTGCCGAGTCACCATATACATCTAGGTTCTTGATTCTCAAATCAATTGCCTATTCTAGACCCATGATGCATGCTTCGTACTCTGCTTCGTTATTGGTGACCGGAAACGTCAGTCTCGCAGTGAACGGGATATGGGATCCGTGGGGAGTCGTGATGATTGCCCCAATGCCACTTTCGTAAGAATTAACCGCCCCGTCAAATATCAATTTCTATTGGGATTTCCTATTTGGCCCTTCGTGGGGCAACGGTTCATCACAGTCTTTTGCTTTGAGAAACATGATATCCTCATCAGGGAATTCAAATCTCATCGGCTGATAATCTTCGATTGGCTGCTCGGCTAGGTACTCAGACAATACGCTTCCCTTGATGGCATTTTGGGAAACGCACTGAATGTCATATTCCGTCAACACCATCTGCCATCTGGCAATCCTTCCCGAAAGCGCTTGCTTCTCGAAGACGTACTTGAAAGGATCCATCTTCGCAATTAGCATGGTGGTGTGATTGAGCATGTACTGTCGTAAACGTTTGGCAGCCCAGGCTAGCGCGCAACACGTTTTCTCCAGCATCGAGTAACGAGATTCACAATCTGTGAACTTTTTACTCAAGTAGTAAATGGCATGCTCCTTTCTGCCTGTCTCGTCGTGCTGACCGAGAACGCACCCCATACTATTCTCAAGAACTGTCAAGTACATGATTAAGGGTCTTCCGTCCACTGGGGGTATCAAGATCGGAGGTTCCTGTAGATACTGTTTTATCTTATCAAATGCCTTCTGGCAGTCCTCGTTCCAGATAATCGCCTGATCTTTCTTTAGCAGTTTGAACATCGGTTCACACGTGGCCGTGAGCTGAGAGATTTACCTTGCAATGTAATTTATTCTGCCCAGGAAACCACGAACTTCTTTTTCTGTTTTTGGCGCTGGCATTTCTTGCATTGCTTTTATCTTCGCAGGATCAACCTCGATGCCTCTTTCGCTCACGATAAACCCCAGTAGTTTTCCAGACCGTACTCCGAAAGTACACTTGTTAGGATTCAGCCTCAACCTGAACTTCCTAAGCCTCTCAAAAAGCTTCAGCAAATTGACCAGATGTCCTTCCTCCGTTTGGGACTTCGCAATCATGTCATCAACATAGACTTCAATCTCATGATGAATCATGTCATGAAACAAAGTGACCATTGCTCGTTGGTAAGTGGCCCCTGCGTTCTTCAGACCAAAAGGCATTACCTTGTAGCAAAATGTTCCCCAAGGTGTAATAAACGTAGTTTTCTCCATGTCCTCCGGCGCCATCTTGATCTGATTGTAACCGGAGAATCCATCCATGAACGAAAACACGGAGAACTGAGCTGTATTATCGACCAACACATCAATATGAGGCAGCGGGAAATCATCTTTAGGGCTCGCCCTATTCAAATCCCGATAATCGATGCACATTCGCACCTTACCGTCCTTCTTCGGTACAGGTACTATGTTGGCGACCCACGGAGGGTAAGTAGTGACCGCTAAGAAGCCAGCATCAAGCTGCTTTTTCACTTCTTCTTTGATCTTAACGGCCATATCTGGTCGTGTCCTCCTAAGCTTCTGCTTAATGGGAGGACAATCTTCTCGCAGCGGCAAGTGGTGGACCACGATGTCAGTATCAAGTCCGGGCATATCTTCGTATGACCAAGCAAAGACGTCACTATACTCTCTTAGCATCTCGACCAATCTCTGCTTGACATCACTCTGCAATGCAGCTCCTATCCTGACATTCCTGACCAGCTCTTCAGAACCCAGATTCACAATCTCGATCTCTTCTTCGTGAGGCAGAATAACTTTCTCTTCTTGTTTCAACAAGTGGGCCAACTCTTCGGGAAGGTCTTCATCTTCATCAATCCCTTCTTCGGCTTGATAGATCGGGCAATCGAAGTCGAAGTGAGTCGTAGAAGGTCCAGAGTCGATGTCATCTGCTATGTGGATCCTACGATAACAAGGGTTAAGCTTAAAACAAGGATATGCAGGTTAGCACAAACCCCATTGCCATTTTATTGTTTTTCAAAAAAAATATAAAACAGGAATAACAGAGATCACAACATTTGAATGCGAAGAAAAACGCCTTTTGATTTATTGGTAAAATGCATGTACATAATCAAACAAGGCCCTGACAATAAAACCACTATGCCCCGGGTAGGACATAGGGTTGTACAATGATTGGAGAAAGTAAATCATTACTCTTTGCCTGTCACTTGGATGATATCCCTGATGGACCAGTTGTTGAGGCTCTCGCCTGGCTTGCTTGGCTGGATCCAAGAGTCCAGGTCGCAGTCACTGTCTTCGCCGTCTTCAGACACTGCGTTGACACTTTCAAATATTACTCCGCCGCTTGTAAATTGGATCGGCCCTTTACCTCGCGACGCACTGTGAGAAGAGGAGGCTTCAGCCGTATGAGAGTATCCTAACCCAAACTTGTCTTGCTTGTTAGGTATTTCCAGAATTTTCCCCCAGCCTGGGGTAGATCCGGCTTGAACAACGGCTCGGGCTTCCTTGAAGGAAGAGAGAGTCATCTCTGGTTTCTCAGCGATTACAGGAGCTACGTTCTTGACTTTAACAGCTTCGAACGCCTGACATAGGGTTTTGTGGATCTCCCCATCCATCTCGACATATTTGAAGGACGACAAATGGCTCACCATTATATCTTCCTCGCCACATACAGTCACGATGCTACCTCCGACGGCATACTTGAGTTTCTGGTGCAACGTGGAGGTCACGGCGCCAGCAGAATGGATCCATGGCCGGCCTAAGAGACAGCTGTAGGCAGGCATGATGTCCATAATGTAGAAGATTGCGTCGAATGTTTCCGGCCCAACTTGGATTGGCAATGTCACCTCTCCAAAAACATGACGTTTAGTTCCATCGAAAGCCTTCACAACCAGGTCACTGGGTGTGCAGATCAATCCTCGAGTATCCAACTTCATCAATGCTTTCTTCGGAAGAACATTGAGCGATGACCCCGTGTCCACCAACACGTGAGACATAATCGTTCCCTTACACTCTATCGAGATGTGCAGGGCACTATTGTGGTTTCTTCCCTTCGGCGTCAGCTCCAGGTCAGTGAACCCTAACCCATTCCCAACATTCACGTGGGCTACGACCCCTTCCAACTGGTTGACCGATATTTCCTGCGGTACATACGTGGCATTCAACACCTTCAGCAGCGCGTTGCGATGTGCCTCAGAACACAGCAACAAATTCAGGATGGAAATTTTCGAGGGTGTTTGATGGAGATGATCCACAATCTTATAATCACTCTTTTTAATCAACCTCATAAACTCTTCGGCGTCTTTAACAAGTAAGTCTTTCTCTACCCCACGAGAGGTCTCTTCAACGACTTTACTCTTTCCTTTATCAGTTACATCAACTTTGTCCGCTTTGTCCGCCACGATCTCAGGTGGAGCGAACACTCTTCTGCTGCGAGTGATTCCGCTGATTCCCGCTAGGTTATCCACACACGACCCTGATGGTTCTAATTCCAACTTCTATCCGTTGCAGTAGACCTCTGCCCCGTAATGCCACGGGACAGCATTGGTGCTTTCAAAAGGTATCGGCCCAACTTTGGTGATGGTAATCGTGGGCGGTCTGGGTGCAGAAATAGTTATCGTCCGACGAGGGATGGTGATGGTGGCAACCTCATCATCTTGCTTCAGCATTACCTCTCCCGATCCTCCTTCGGCCCTTTGGCTAAACTGCAGGATTCCCTCGATCATCAGACTTGGAATCCCTTCTATCAACTGTTCGCATCCATCAGGACGAGTCGCACAACCCATACACAGCTCTCCACAACATGGAAACAAACCCCTTTTCAACAGCTTAGCTTTAACGAAGCTAAGCGGTGTCTTCAGATCTCTGACGTCAGTCAACAAATCCAAGCTCTCGTCTTCGATAATGGCATTTACCCCACCTCCCCTATCATTCGGCATAGGGTTCTTCGTGACATTTGACACATTATCTGAGAAATTGATGATCTTAGCGTCCACCATATCCTGCACCTTGTGCTTGAAGGCTTTGCAATTTTCTATTGTGTGGCCTGGCGCCCCTGAGTGAAATTCACTAGTTGCATTCGCGTCATAACCTGGTGGAGGTGCCGCTGTCAACGGAGCCAAGGTTCTCTTCTGGATCAGCTGTAACTGGAGCAGAGTCTGTAACAACTGGGCATAAGACATGGGCGGTGTTTCAAGGTGACGACTTGATAGAGATGCCCTGTTCTGATATTTTCTGTACCCTTGTTGATTTGGCTGCTGCTGCTGCTGTGGCTGGGGTTGTTGGACAGCGGGGATGGTTATACTGGCCACCTGCTGGTGGGGGCCTTTGCCCTTCCTTCAAGCGTTGGACACGACGTTCGTCTCTCCTTCCCTCCTTTTGCCACCATAGGGCTTCTTTCCTCCTCCAGCTGAGGACAGATCACCCTGAATTTTCCCCAACTTGATCCCATTTTCGACGTGCTCACCCGTGATAATGAGATCTGAGAAGCTTCCGGACATACTGCTGACCAATTTCTCATAGTAAACCCCTGGGAGGGTAGCTACGAACATTTCCACAAGCTCGCGTTCAACCATCGGCGGCTGAACCCTGGCTGCCAATTCACGCCACCGCTGGGCGTATTCCTTGAACCCTTCGTTGTTCCTCTGTGACAGATTCTGCAGTTGGACTCGGTTCGGAGCCAAGTCACTGTTATATTGGTAGTGGTGCACAAATGCTTCAGCAAGTTCCTTCCACGTGCGCACACTAGTAGGTTCCAGACTCATGTACCATTCCAGGGAGGGCCCAGAAAGATTGTCTTGAAAGAAGTGCATCAACAACTTCTCGTCCTCAGAATGAGCGGACATTTTTCGGTAATATGATCTCAGGTGGACGCGAGGGCAAGTGGTGCCCTTGTACTTTTCAAAGTCAGGTACCTTGAACTTGGGAGGCACCTTGAAATCAGCAATCAGTCCCAACTTGGACATGTCAACACCCATGGTGTTTTGGTTCTCGAAGTTCCTCATCTTATCCTCGAGTGCCTTAAACCTCAGACGTGCTTCAGCGGTCAGCTCTCCTTCAGCACCTCTCTGCGAAAACACATCGTAATGGCGGTCTTCTAACCATGGCTGAGGCCCATACAGATTTCCAACACCTATGTTGCCGTTGCCCAGCCCAACATTGACATTAGCTTCGAAATTCCCATTACTGACACCAGTCGTATTACCGTTGAGTCCTATGTTAGCGATTATATTGCCGTTGGCACTGCCATTCCCCTCGGTCACGGGGATGCCATTCTGAGGAGTTTCAACAAGTGGAGGGGTTGGAACAGTCCCACCATGGAGTACACCATTACTGTCAACCCTTGAAATCAGAGGCTGGACCAATGTTCTGAGCTGATCCTAGCCGTTGGCAACCACTTGCATGAGTTCCATGAAGCGGTCCGTCCTTTCTCGGAGTTCTTGAACGTCAGTCTGCATTTGCTCCATAACTCTGGCTTGATTTGCTCTGGTCGGATAGCGGTGGATAGGTCTCTGATCAATCCTGGAATAACCTGAAACAACCTGTATACACAAAAAGGTTAGAAAAACGAAAAATTGCCCGTTATGCTCCATGCAAATGCAAACGTGTGTCTGTGCGTTAGGGAGATTTCCCCCGATCTTAGTGCCTGAGTGCCAGTGCTGGTAATAAGAAGTCCGAGTCCAGTCATGGAAATAAAATCTCATATATATATATATAAGGAAAGCCCATCAAGGCAGTACATAACGTCACTGAGTACAAGCAGAATCAATAGCATGACCTCGACCAACAAGCCTGGTGATGGTCAGCGTACCACAATGATCAAAACAAAAGGATTACAAATAGTCAAGCACGACCACGGGCGCGAAACTCTTCTAACAACCCCTTCGTTTCCGGATGATCAGGCCGAGTGAGCAACCCTTCGACGAGTAACTCCCTTTGCATAATGGTGTATTGAAGACCTTCAACTGAGTCTTCCCATGCTCCTTCGCCGAAACAATCTTCTAGCTTCCGCTTCTTGGATTCAAACGTCAGTTTGCGCTCCTTCAGGTTAGCAAGAGCCTTGTTGAGCTGGCCTTCAGCGGCGTATCTACGAGCGGTTTCTTCATCAAACCTCTTCTCACTCGCCTTCACCTGGGCTTTCAACCTGGAGATCTGTTGCTTCAGCTTATCCTCCCGTTCTTTGCCGTTGGCTAGGGTGGCCTTCCAATGCTGATTAAACTTGGATATCCTCCAGTACGCTTCATCCAAGTGCTGCTTCTTAGTGGCCAGTACGTCATTGACAGCTTTGAAGTCTCGACCCATGCGCTCGCGCTCAGCTATCTGCTTAGTCAAATTTGTCCCCAACTGGTTCACCAGCTCTGTCTGCCTTTTGAAGGAATGGACGGCTTCGCTCCTCTCGCTTTTGAGCTGAGCCAATTCTTTCTCCAGTTCTTCATTTGCCTTTTTCAGCTCATCTCTCTCAGCTAACACCTGATTATGCTGTTGAATAGGCACGGTGGTAGGCTCTTCAATCACTGGAGGACTTTCTGGCTTGGCAGAAGGAAACGACATCCCCATAGCATCTGCTCTGGCTCTGATCCAGGTCACATATGGAGCGTAGGCTTGGCTATTACTTTTCCCCAATAACGGCTTTCCCCGCTTACTGATACCATTCCAAGCGTGCTTAAGCTTAGATAACATATCCCCCTCTAGAAGTCCAGTGAGGTATAGATATTCCTGCACCTCTTCATCCTTTGGCGGAGCTCTCAAAGCATAAGCAAACTGTCAGACCAACAGGGATGGATTATAACTGATACAGCCCTTCCTGCCTATCAAAGGCACATTCGGAAACCCACTTCAGCTGAAGATAATCTCAGTACCCAACCTATCTCTGTCAAACCAGGAAATATCCTCCGCTAATAGACTCATCAAACGCTCAGGCCACTCAGCTGTGGCTGCAAAAGAAGCAAAGGGACCCTTCTTGGGTAGGTGACTATCAAGCCATCTATTGAGCAGGGGTACACAGCATGAGACATTCTTACCCCTTATGTTTTCGTTTTTGTAGTGGACGGAATGGTAATCATCTCCAATCAAGGTAGGGACTGGATTCCCTGATGCAAAGATGTGAAAGGCGTCGAAGTCCACAAAGTCGGGCATATTGGGGAACAAAATGATGCCATATATGCACAGAGCAAGGATGGCGTTGAACACGATCCAACAACCGTCTTTGGCGCACTGCTGAGCTTTTCCCACTAAGAACTACAAGGAGAAGCCGGGAACCTTGTTCCAACTAGACAAGACCAATTCAGAGGCATCTAGATGAAGTGAAGGAGCTAAACTAGCCAAATTAGGCTCAGCACCCATGTGAACAAAGGGCATCTGACTCTTGATAGACACACCTAACAGATCAACATACTCCTCTAGTGTGGGTGCGAGAATAAAATCCTGGAAAGTAAAGCATCTCAATGGAGGATCGTAGAACTGCAACAGGGCATGCAACCCATTCAACTCAAACACTGAGGGTTTACGAACCAAACTGAGCAGTTTACCGTAAGACTTTCTGAATTCATCTCTCACAGAATCATCTGCCAAAGCAATCAAACCAGTCAGCTGAACAACATCAGGAGTGGGGAGCTTGTAAGCCACAGTCTTCCTCAGAGAACCCATAGTAGCATAATAGAAGGCAAGAAAACCTGAACTGGGGGAAAACGCTACCTGCAACACAGACACACGTTAATGAAATGCAAATGAGTATGCAAAGCAATATAAAATGCAATCATGCAGCAGGAGATCAAGACGACTGTGCTGTTGAAGAGATGAAGGTGTAGATTCTGTATCAACAAAACCACAATATTGCTCTGTCAAGAACAACCACTATCTCTGATAAGAAGAAAACCCTGGTATCAGACCATAAATTATGCTCTGTCAAGAACAAACACACATCTGATAATAAGGACCTCTGTCACAAGACCATAACTCTGCTCTGTCAAGAACAAACACACATCTGATAATAAGGACCTCTGTCACAAGACCATAACTCTGCTCTGTCAAGAACAAACACACATCTGATAATAAGGACCTCTGATACATGCCCATAAATCTGCTCTGTCAAGAACAAATACATGTCTGATGATAAGGACCTCTGATACAGGCCCATAAATATGCTCTGTCAAGAACAAATACATGTTTGATGATGAGGACCTCTGATACAGGACCATAAATCTGCTCTGTCAAGAACAAATACATGTTTGATGATGAGAACCTCTGATACCAACAAAACTGATTCACTATCAAGAAAACCAGGTAGTCTAAAGGTTAAGGTTTCCTGCAACAAACCCAACCCCGCTCACAGGTATGGACCTAAACTGACTCAAGTTCGGCATCCTATGCGGTCATCAGCGTCACAAACATTCAAGAGAGATGATACGATACCCAGAAGGTGTGGCATCACCGTCTCCTGAAGCGGCCTCACTCAGCTGAATTCCAAATGATCGGTCCCCAGAGTCGACAATCCTCCAAACCAACAACCCCCTCAACCCAAAGGGTTGAAAAAGAAGTCAACCGGGAGAACCTCGTATGAGCGTGGATTTCATGAGACACTAGTGCCTGCAAAGCAAGCACGCGCCCACTAATTTCCGCAACTAGTGCTAAGTACACTCAAGCCTGGGTCTGGCTTCTCACTCATCACAATGCCCCTCCCACAACAGCACAGATAATCATATCATACTAAAAATAAAATGCGGGAAAGAAAATGCGATAAATAAACACAACCCGATAAGTAATCATACAAGCGCTAGGATTGACTCTCGCAAGGACGTTGGATCCCCAAACTGACTCGCTTACGGGACGTTGGATCCTAGGAAACTATCAAGTCCCCAGCAGAGTCGCCAGTTGTCGCTACCGCGAAAATAAGGTGTCGGCAAAACAGAAGAGTCGCCACCTTTCGTTATTTATCCCTCGGAGCGGGAAAGGAAACGATCGGAGAAACCTGACGAAAAGGTATAAGACAAGGTCATCGCAACCATTGTCTGGGTTCGGGAGTCAGTTACGCAAGGGGAAGGTATTAGCACCCCTCACGTCCATCGTACTCGATGGGATCCACGCTTGTTGTGTTTTATCTGACGGGTTGGTTTCATCTATCTACCTATCAAGGCCTGGTTTGAAAAGAAAAGAAAATGACTCGGCAAAGTGTCGCACTTTATGCCTACGTATTCTCATTAGAGAATGAGAAATCAGAGTCAACGTAGTTCGGCTAACTATGGGTTACGGGGAAGGTGGCTCGCCAATACATCAGTATTGTGCCTACGTACTCTCAACAGATATGAGAGATCAGAGCTTACGTAGTTTGGGATAATACGACTTACGGGCTTAGATTCATCTATTTTTCGAGTAGGGTTAACAAACAGTTCCAACAGTTTGGTGTACGCAGCTCGACCCTTGGAGACTTAGGCGTTACCGTTTGCGGTAGAACTGAGAGTTAACGACACTCTTTTCTTCATAAAAGCTTCCTTTGAATTATGGGCCCACGGGGCAAAAAGGTTTGAAGTTTGTTTTCTTTCTTTTACGGAAGAACTGTTTTTTATGGATGTTTGCAACCAATATCGTACTAGAGACTATGACCTGAGAGTGAATGCGTCGCATGTCACCCAAAGGGTGCCATACTAAACATCCAGATAGCTTAAGGCTCGTAACGTACAACGTCAGTTAAGCTTTATTACTGTATTTTGATTTGTTTTGAGATGAGAAGAGAGAACAGGCTCAACTAAAGGGAGACTATCAAGTCCTAATGTTGTCATGCCAAGGATTCATCCTATGGTTGAAGTTTGAAACAGGGAACTCCTAGAAGTTATCATGCATAGGTTTCAACCTAAATTTCTAATCATCACTTCCTTATCAAAGGAAGTGAGATTCCTAGGGGATCATGTCAATGATAAACAGAAACAGATAAAGCATCAGCTTAAACAGTAAACAGTAAACGACCGTAAAATGCATGAAATGCAAGTGAGGGAGGAAGTGTGTGTGGGGCATCAGCCTCCACAAGCTCATCTCAACCTCAAGCCAGATATGAATAACTGCAACCATACAAAGGAAATAAAATGCTATCAAGCAAACACAATCACTGCAATCATACAGATGAAATAACATGCTATCAAGCACACACAAACCACATAGGCAAGGGAGCTAGGCTCTACCGAATACCCGCAAGCAAAGCCACACAGTAAAAATACAAGCAAAGGGAGCAACTCAACCTCTAGTGCAATCATGCTCCTAGATTAAATCAGTCTAGATATGGACTTATTCTAATGCATCAAGCAAATCAAACAAGTCACATCAGTACAGTTGCACAGCAAGCAAACAGACAAGAAACAAAGCAGATCAACAGCTTCCACAGCTTCACAGCAAAGCTCCTCTGACATCAGTTCAGTCCTCAGTCTGCAACTGCTCTTCAAGTCTTACATCATCAATAGCAAATATCAACCTGCTTCTCTGAACCTCCAGCACATCCACATAAGTATCAACTTATCCTTTCTTCTTCAAGCCTCAGCTCTTCAGTAAATTCCACCTTCAGGCTTCACCCCTAATATCAAGTATCAACTTGGCCTCTGCAGGCTCTCAGTGTACCAATATAAGTATCAACGTATCCTTTATTCCTCAAGCCTCAGCTCTTCACTTAACCTCAATTGGATCTTCTTCACAAGTGTCAACTTGGTCTTCAAGCTCCAGCTCCCTCCTCTTTACCAATATCAAGTTGTTCCTCTTCATCTACAAGCTTCAGCTTCTCAGAGTAATCTTCAAACACAAAGAAGTATCAACTTCATCCTTCAATCTTCTTCAAGCAAGGAACTCCATCCTCTAACAAGGGAGAAAGATTCATCTATCAAGAGCAAAGTTGGGATGATTGGTAGCAGAGTGAAGACCAAAGGTCACCACTGAGCATCCTATCATTAGAGAAAGGGACCCTCAAAGGTTCTACCAACTTGCAAAGAGCCACACATACTACCAAAGGAGGGATGAGGCCTTTACAAAGGGACCTTACATCATAGGGAAGAATGGAATTGATCAACATATTCCATGTTTATGAAGAAAGAGAATCTATCTAGAAGCTCTGCCTACAAACCCTAATCTTAACACCTACTCAACACTACACCAAAAGAAGGGAAGATCTTCACATCCAAGCTTCTTCAAGCATTCCATTGCATCTTCAACTTGCTTTCATCATCCACCAATGGTAAAAATAACACAAGCTTACTCTAAGGGAACCTAAGGGGTTAATCTAGTCAAGTTAGTGCATTAGAATCATCTAAAGTTATCACCTAAACTAAAATCTAACAAAAATAGTAAACTACCTTGTAAATTCCTACAAAAATTCTTAAGGGACCCTAATTCAATCATGAATCTACCATACAAAAATCATAGGTTAAATCATCCACCAAGTTCTAAAAATAAAACCTAAATCACAAGGTATCAACCATAAACCCTAAAAATGGAGCTCCTAAAGTTTCAACCTAGAACTACCACTTACATTCATCACAAAAATGTGAGAAAAATCTATGGGGAGCATGCATATCTAAACTAATCACACACAACAAATCAAGGCCAAAATCATCATGACATGATCAAACCAAATTCAACAAAATCAAGTATCAAGCATGATTATTTTAATGTCAATTAAAATGCAAAAAATCCCAAAAAATCAGAAAAGGCATGAAATAATAATATTTTTTATCTAAAAAATACTAGACTCAATCATGAATCCAATGCAAAAAGAATGGGATTAATTGAGTCATTTTTCCATTTTTTATGAATTAATCAATAACCATGAATAAAATGAAAAATAATAGAAAATCAAAATAAAATGGGAAACGCGTGGTGCAGATAGCAGGGTCATTCAGTTCAATACCCCAAACTGGGCCACCAAGGGGGTGTGAGTATCAATTATTGCATAAGGCCCAGAACCAGCGGATTAATGAAACGCTGCATTTCATATAATCTCAGAACTTCTTCACAACTTTTCCTTCGTGCATGGCCATTGGATCTTCATCTGGTCAAAGGTCCTACCTTGATCCAAGGGCTCTGGGATCATCTTCAACCTTTTGAATCTCTGAACCTCGCGCGCAGCCATGGCCACCGCCGGTGGTTCTCCGGTCATCACTCCCAACCATAATTCTCTCCACAGGCCTCCATTCCAAGAGGTCTCTACATGAATCTTACCCCAATTTTCCTCATGAATCCATTCATGCCCTTAATTCACTCTAAAACCTCAAGATTCACAAGAACGCAATCTCGACCGAAAATTGGAACAACCCTAATTGGTCACTAATCTCCCAAATTATGATCCATAAACCTTCCTACATCAATCCACAATGCATCTAACACCCTAATTCTTCTTAATTCTACCTAATTTAAGCTGGAGATTGAAAGTTACTAACCTAAGAATTTCGTGTGCACAGAGGTAGTAAACCTTCAAATCAAGCTTTCAAATGCTCCAGACTCCTTCAAGGAATCAATTCAAAGCTTCTGTATGCAAAAGTAACACTTGAGGATGCTTGGATTATGGAAACCGAATTTGAGTTGCAGGTGACAAAATCTGAGATCAAGAACACTATTCAGCCACGAATTTGCCTTGATTATGATCTGGAATCATTCACTAGCATCCATCGAAGTGATTGCAATCAAGAAAATGGATGGAAAGTGAAGAAAATAGTGTAACCGAATTCAGTTGCAAGCAAGAAATTTTCGATCTCAATCTCTATTCTCTCCTTCAATTATCACCAACCTTGGCCTTGGATCACCTCAGCATCATATATATACCATGTATGGATGATCTAGAAAGCTCTAGATCCTTTTAATGAGAAATTCAATGTCTCACTTCATGGAAATTTCAATCTCATGGTGTGTTCATAACAGCTCATGTTGGCAGCTTGTATTCACCCTCATTCTCTTCGAATTTCTCTCCTAATGGTATTTTGGATGTGTTTGGATTGAAAGAAGCCTTGGTTATGCCTTGAATTTTGGTTTGGCAATTGTTACTTATGATGTAAGTAACCACTTTTCAAAGCAAGTCCACAAATTAAACCTCAAGTCAAAATTGTGATAATACCAATGTTCTTAAAATGTGTTTTAAAATCAAAATGACATATTACATGCCTTGGTTTGGACATGTAGATCAAAAACCCCAATTTCCATCTTTGGTTCATTTGAAATTCACCCTTATTTTAAGCCATTTTTGTGACTTTAAGCTACAAGCAATTACAACCTCTCATGACCTTTTGGCTAGCTTTAAAACATCATTTTGAACAAGTTTTATGTTGAACATTTTCTCATTTGAAGCTTGGAAATAGGAGTTATGGCCTTATGCTAGAAATGACCTATAATCTCCTGATGACCAAAATACCTTTGACTTGTCAAAGCCATAACAAGAGTTATACAAATCCTATCAAGGACTTCTAGTACTCTCTAGAAATATAAGAGGATAAGGAACAACATTCATGTTGACCAAAAGTTCATAGGAATCATCCTTCTAGGGCAAACGTTTCATGCAAGTTGGAAAACTTTCAAGCTCCAAATTCACATACCTCAGATGACCTGTAACTTGTCAAAGTCATAAATTGAGTTCTACAAATCCTATCAAGGACTTATAGCACTCAAATTAAATCTAAGATCATGCTCTACAACATTCATGTTGGGGGTAAGATGAGATGACAATCACATCTTGAGCTAAACTGCCTTGAAGATAGGGGTCAAACTAGGGGATTTTACACTGTCAAGTCTTGGAAACCCTAGCTTGCAACTTCTCAAACTCTTCAGTCACTATGAGTTGACCTTGGAATCATCCTTATAGCATCTCAATGCATCAATCCATGATCACATGGATATTGGATTAGGTCTCAACCTTCCTCAAATCATCAGTTGACTTAGGGTTGACCCAATCAAACCCTAACTGCACCACTCATGGCTGAGCCTTCTCAATCTTGCACAATGACCTGTCTAGGTCTCAAAGTAATCTTCAACACTTCTCATGAGCTCTCTCAAGGCCTCAAGTCTAACTTCATGGCTTCAGAATCATCTGATGACTTCCCACAACTTTCAAGTTAGGAGACACACACTCTTGGCTTCAACCACTCTCTCTGAGGATCTTTTAACTTCTCTGACAAGGATATCAACCCTTGGGCACTTGAATAACCTTCTTAGCTAGCTTCATAGTCTTGTGTAACTCTTAATTGGTAATCATACCTCTTGATCTCTTGCATACATGTCAATGAAATGCAAATGATAATGCTAATGTGACTGAAATGAAACACAAGTTAGGTAAAGAAATGTTGGGCAAATTTTGGGGTGCAACAACTCCACAGAATTTTTCCATCAATTTTTTTGCCATAATTAGTACAATACCATGGTTGTAGTAACATGAAAAAGTGAGTTCCAAGTGCAAAATTGATTTTCATTTCCTCACCAATTCAAGTAATTTCTTTGATCCTAATACCTCTACCAAGGATTATTGAAGGTTTCTACATAATTTCCCAAGAAAATTCGTGCTCCATTGAAGCTCCCTAATTCATTTTTCAGAGGTAATGAAAATTTAAGTTTTCTCCATAATTATGAACATTTTCAACGCCATTTTTATACCATTGCATCACCCTTGAGCAGTACATCGTTTCTGGTAAAGAAAGATTCATTTTTATGACAATTTTGCGGTCTTGAAGGTTTGAGATTCATATCCGATTTTGGAGTTAGAGGAAGATTCAGGAAATTCTAGTGGTATATTTGTAATCCTTGCGAAAAATTCTACAAGTTTCATCTAAGAATCATTTATTTTCGTTGAGAATTGAGAGGGTTAGGGATTGATGGACATGGATATGCAAGCAAGGTTTCATGTTTTTCTTGTGGCTGCATTTTCCTCTTCAAAAATTCAAAAGGAAGAAGATATAATCCTGGCCGTCCATTGGGTTGAAATGTTGACTTTGTCTCCTCATCACACGCACAGAATTGTGCCACACGCGCAGCCCAGTCAGCCTCATTAATTGAGGTGGCACGCCAACTCAGCGTTTTTGACCCCCCTCACCTTTGTTCGATTCCTGGCTGTGCCACTTTTATTTATTCTCATTATTTCTCTTGTTTTCTCATGTATCTATATGCTTTCATGTATTTTATTTTATTTTTCTATTTTATATGCTGACTTCAAATAATCATAAAAAATAGGAAAATTAGTCTTTTTGATCCCCATTGTTTTGTGTTGAATCTTTAAGATGTCTAGGATTTAATAAAACTAGAATTATAATTTTACCATTTTCTGACATTTTCTTTGGATTTTTTACATTTGGTTCGTCATAAAAAGGCCAATGTTGGTGCTATCATTTTGTTGAATTTCCTTGACCTATCAATACATCATTTAAATGCCAAATCTTTTGCAGGGATATCATACACATGTTGAGGTATTGTGATATATTTTTGTGGGAATTTTATTGTACCATTTTAATTGGTTTTGGATGCTTTCTTTAACATGCTCCATTTTAACTTTTCCTTTGGTATACATGAGATATCTTGCAATGTTTTCATCTTATTTGACCATTTCTCTTTGGATATTTTTATGATATCTCTCACCCCTGGTTTGTGACTTGATGTAGGGAATTGGAGATTTTTATTTGAATTTTTTAGCACCATTTGCTATTTTTTTCCATATTTTTGTATTCGGACTTGTAATTTGGACATTCGAACGGACTTCGGTTTTATTTTGGCTCCAACGGCCTCGATTTGTTTGTGTGATAAACTCTAGGGTTCCTATTGCTTATTATAGACATTATATAGGATGTATAGATCATTGATTGGCTGGTTTTATCATACATAATTGCCCATTAGGTTCCATATTTCCATGATAGTGCGTTATGATTCCTAATCGTAGTATACGTATGTCATTCGTAGGTTTTATTGCCTCGTATCACTTTTTAATCACTTGTGGCCAAGATTGCATGTTTAAAATAGGCCATTTTTCCATTCATTATAGGCTTGAGGTTGAGATGACCTGCTCCCTCACTTGCATTCCATGTTTACTGTTATGAATCCGCATTTCCTGTATGCTGTTTATTTCATCTATTTTCTGTTGCTTCCTTTGCCTTTCCCTTAGGATCTCCATTCTTCCTTGTTCAAGGTAGAATGTGATAGACATTAGGCTTTTCAACCATGTATGACAACATTAGGGTAGTCTTCCCCTTTGCAAACTTCAACCTTAGGACGAACTTGGCATGATAACGTTAGGATTAAACTAGTCTCCCCGTAGTAAGCCCGAACTACGTTTGCTCTGATCTTTCATAACAGATGAAAGTATGTAGGCATGAGATGGGATATCTCGGCGAGCAACCTTCCCCCCTTTTACCCGTAGTTAGGCGAACTACGTTGACTCTGATTTCTCGTTTCAGACAGGAATACGTAGGCATAGAACTGTTGTGTTCTGCCGAGTCGCTTTTCTTTTCTTTTGTCCCTAAGCCTTTAGCTAGATAGTATTAATCAACCCTTTTAGATAAACAATTAAGCATGGATCCCGTCGAGTACGATGGACGTGAGGGGTCCTAATACCTTCCCTTCGCGTAACTGACTCTCGAACCCAGGCAATGGTTGCGATGACCATTCCTTTTCCCTCTTTTCGTTAGGTTTTCTCTGAGCGTTTCCTTTCCATCCTTTGGGATAAATAACGCACGGTGGCGACTCTTCTGTTTTGCCGGCGCCGATTTTCGCAGTAGCGACAGCTGGCGACTCTGCTGGGGACTAATGGCAGCTGGGGACTTTTCCCATCCCCTACGCTGGGACCGTTTCCCATCCCCTAGGCGAGTCAGTCCTAGCGCTTGTTTCTTTATCTTTTGGGTTTTGTACATACCTGTTGTACCTTAGCTTTACTTTCCCGCATTTTATTTTCCCGCAGTTTATTTTCAGCATTATATTATATCCTTATTATGCTATTGTGGGAGGGGATTGATTCTGATGAGTGATAAGCCAGACCCAGGCTTGAGTGTACCTAGCATTAGCTGTGGAAAGTAGTGGGCGCGTGCATGCTTTGCATGTACTAGTGTCTCACAAAATCCACGCTCAGACGAGATTCTCCCGGTTGACTTCTTTTCCAGCCCTTTGGGCTTGAGGGGTTGTTAGTTTGGAGGATTATCGACTCTGGGGATTGATCATTTGGGATTCAGCTAAGTGAGGTCGCTTCAAGATATAATGATGCCACACCTTCTGGGTATCGTATCATCCCTCTTGAAAGTCTGTGACGCTGATGACCGTATAGGATGCCATACCTCGTCGGCGAATTAAGTCCATACATGTGAGAGGGATTGGGTTATGCAGGAAACCATAGCTCTAGATCACCCGGTTTTCTCTACAGTGTGAACTTTTGGGTTTGATATCAGAGGTCTTCAGTATCAGTGATATATGTCATGCAGTGATATATGTTATGCAAAAGCGAAGCTCTGGTTATTCTCAAGCTACAACACAATCAGCTTCTGATTATTATTGCTACAGCACAGCACAACTACCTTGATCCCCTATTGCATCCTTGCATTTTTGCATTTCTCATCTGCATTGATTACATGACATTGCGTTAACATTGCAGGTGCATACTCCCTTTGATTCTAGCTATCTCGCTTGCCGTTATTCGTACTCAGATACTTGTGCTTGCAACTGCCCGTGTGGTTTTCCATTTGTATACATGAGGAGTTTTCTACTACTGATGTCTGAGGGGTTTCCATTGTTTCACCCGGAACTAGAATCAAGGGCAATATTCCATATGCATATATACATTGTTAGCATTTTGCATATTTCTCTTTGTGTTTGCGGGTACCTTCTTAAGCCTTGTTCTTATGTTCTGTTGTCTTTTCAGAGTTGTTTCAGGATTGCTGACCAGAGACTTCACCTGTATCCTACTAGAAACAATCTCAAGAAAGCCATGGATCACGTTCAGACTGAGATGCAAGAGATGAGGGAGCGCATGACTCAGCTCATGGAAGTCATGCAAAGTATGGCTCAAGGACAGGAGCAACTAAGAACAATGGTCCAGCCCCTGGTAGCTAGGGTTGATCTTAATGGAGTTCTTCATGGAGGTATTGCTTCTAATACTCCCCGCAACGATACAGAGATTCCTAACGCCACTGTTGTGCCTACCGGATGCACCCCAACTGCTGCAGGGGCCGGGAATGGTAGTGATGTTGGCGTCCGCCACGCTGGTCTGGGTAATGCCACTAGTAATGCAGGTTTGGGTAATGCTAGTAACGCAGGTCCTGGTAATACTGTTAACTTGGGTTGTGGTAATGGTACTCATAATGCTGGGTTCGGACCTGGTGCTGCTAACCACGGTCTTGGTAACGCTAGGTATGGTTACACCGTCAATCGAAACTTCTATGGTCCGGAGGGTGCCTATGCTGAGTATGGAAATGGGGACCAACAATGGAATGAAGATCGTCAGGACGACGTGTTCTCTATGAGGGATGTGGGTGCTGAGCTGCCTGCTGAAGCTGATCGTAGATTCAGGATGCTGGAGACACAGATGAGGAACATAACAAATCAGGACTCCATGGGGATCGACATGGCCAATTTAGGGTTGATCCCTGATTTACGAGTGCCGTACAAGTTCAAAGTTGCTACCTTAGATAAATACAAAGGTTTCACTTCCCAAAGGTGCACATACGTTCATACTACAGAAAAATGTCAGCCTATTCAAATGATGAGAAGATGCTCATGCACTTTTTCCAGGATAGCCTGTCAGGGCCGTCGCTCGAATGGTATATGGGTTTGGAACCCTCTCAGGTTCGCAGTTGGAAGGGTTTGGCTGAAGCATTCGTGAAGCATTATCAGTACAATAGTGACCTTGCTCCCAACAGGGTCCAGCTTCAGAATGTCGTCCAGAATAGCGGGGAATCTTTTAAAGAGTATGCCCAGAGGTGGCGTGAGCTTGCAGCCAGAGTGCAACCCTCAATGGTAGAGAGAGAGTTGATTGACTTGTTTGTATCGATGTTATCTGGGATGTACTATGAAAAGCTCATCAACTGTATGTCCGGGAGTTTCTCTGACCTTGTCATCACTGGTGAGCGTATAGAAAACGACATCAATATTGGGAAAATTCAGGCCGTAGAAGTACCTTCGTCAGGTGGAAGAAAGAAAGTGTTCGGAAATAAGAAGCGTGAAGGCGACGCTAATTTTGTATCAAGCTCTCGGGGTAGAGGCAGAGGTAGATATCAAGATCAGTGTTATCATCATCAGGCTGCAAGTGTTATCATTCCGATACCACCACCACAACAACAACCACAACAGCAGCAGAATCAATAGGGCTATAAGAAGTACCAGAATTCGAGAGGGGAAAACAGAGTATTTGATACGCCACCAATGTCGTACTCCCAGATGCTCCAAACGTTACTACAACTGTAGTTAATCCAGAAGAGAACCTTGGCCCCTCTGACAGGCCAACCACCACCTGGCTATGATGCAAACGCCCGCTGCGAAATCCACTCGGGGGCACCCGAGCACAACATTGACGATTGTAAGGCTTTTAAGTACAAGCTGCAAGATTTAATTGACAGTAAAGCCATAAACTTCTCGCATGAAGTGCCCAACGTGGTATAAAATCCTCTGCCAAACCACGGACAAGCCGGAAGCGGCTGAGTCCCCCACAAATCAAGACACAAGAAGCCCAGTTCTCAGGAGCTGGCAATCTGCATTTTGTATGTCATTGCTGTACATTTGTAGTTTCTTCCCTGTTTAATTGCACATTTAACTTGTAAAGCTTGTTGTTTTCAATTGATATTGATAAATGAAATAAATATGCATGTTTTGAATTAATCCAGTCGTGTTCACTTTATTGCTTTCTTTTATTTCAAACGCTTGTTTAAGTGGAATCCGGGGAGGATGACGAAATCGAAGAATGCATGAGCTGCCGATTGTATGCTCTTGGATAGAAAAACCTGTTGACGATATACAGGCATTGTTCCAAATCCATAAACACCGGAGATATAAGGAAGATAATCCCTTGTCAACCCCTTTGAGCCTTGTAGTAGGAGTTTCTTTCTGAAAATGAAAAACCCTCAATCTTAACCTGGGGCAGGGTAGGTGTCGGTTAATTTGACCAAGCGTCCGAATTACGAAAGGAGTGTCCGTTCAAGGATAAATCACACCTGTATAGGTCGTGCCTAAAGGACCACAATGGTTAAACCTTGCCGATAAGGAGTGAAACAGTCACAATCTCTTTTAACAAGTCAGACAAGCCGGTGTCACATGATTTGTTCAAAAAGAAAAAATCAAAAGAAAAAGCCCGCTAAGTCGAATCTTACGAATAAGCGACTTAGGCAAAAATTAGGGTATCCCGCTGGACTTCAAAATCAAAAACTCAAAAGAGTTAGTCCAGGAAAAAATTAGGGAACGAAAAAGCGAAAAAACGAAAAGGATTACAAGAGAAAATCCTCAAACAAGAACGAAATCGTGTGACTCCAGGCACTACGAAGACGGAAAGGGAATGACTGTCACTTCAAAAAGCATGTGATTTCCTGAACCATCACTCCTATCATTCCACCTTTGAAAGGTGAACGCTAAGGTCGACTTAGCTGAACATAGGATTGGAGAACATCAAGGAGAATGGGTGGGTTAAAATGAATTTTGAGCCTTATATCCTTCCTTGTTAACCGTGAACCCGACCATGTTACAACCTTCAAAAGTCCTAATTGAAACAGGTTTAGTTCGAGAGCATACTTCGGTAAAGATCGCATCGAAACTGACTCCAAAAAGGATTCCTCTTACAATGTTGTATTAATTTTGACACTTTGATAATTGATTCGTTCATTATATGTCATAAATTTTTCTAGTGAACAGGATTGGGTTTTGAAGAAAAAAAACTGTCATATGCATTGCATTTAATATATATTTTATGCAGAACAACTTGTTTTACTTGCGAGTAAGCGCTCGACCGCAGGAAAGTTTCCACAGTGGAAAGTTTGATCAGGATAGAATGTAGAACGCCTGAATACTCCGTTGAGTTGTGGCCAGCTATTATCAAATAACCCCCAGTAAGGTCATCCATCCAAGAATCAGTTAATCTGGGGCAATCAGGTCGAGATTTGGTAAATCTCTCGCAATCGGGGGTACCGCTCTGCAAACCAGTCAATTAGAGGCAAAGCCATTACAAGGCTGGGGCATGCCACCCTATGCGGAAAAGAATTTGTTCTTCTCCATACCTCTAGAGCTTATCCGAACTATTCAACCAAGGATCCTCTCACGGTCCAGATTCTGGGGCAAGCCATCTCGGGGTCGTCTCATGGCAAGCTATTTTCTTCTCAGCGTAGACCTTCCCAAGAATCAGACTAGGGCAGGGGCATTACACTTGGGGCGATTTCTTAGAGAGATTCTGATGAAGCTCATTTTTCCAACAATCAAAGATCATTCCCCAGTAGTTGGTCAGGCGTACCTCTAATCCCCACAGAGTATGAGTATGGGTTTGTCCCCAGCGAGTCGAGATCAGATTTCTCTCCACCAGGCATGTGTGGAATATCTTCCAGCAAGTCGTTCGTGACCCTCAACAGTGTAAGATGTGTTCCAGGGAGCGTGCAAGACCTTCACCCCGTTCCTCAGCAAAATTCGCTCATCCCCAGCAAAGATTTGTTCATCTCCAGTAAAGTTTGTAACTCCAGATTTGTTGGTATGTCCCTCAGCAGAGTTATGACCATATCTTCCAAAGTTGTTCAGAGTTTTTCTCCCCAGCATGGAGCTGTGGTATTCAGACATCAGTTTTTACATTGAGTATTCAGGCTCCGGTCAGTACGTTGAGTGTTCAGACTCCGGTAAAATCAAGCAAGGGTCCAAACCCCTATTAGTGTTTGTGGCTATTCCGTCGAGTATCCAGGCTCCAGTAATCTCCAGTGTGTATTGATTCTTTCTCTCGTCGAGTATGCGGACTCTGGTAAAGGCTTTGTAAGGTGATCTTGATAAGTATTTGTAGTATTCTCTTTCCAATTTGTATCTTCGTCGAGTATCCAGGCTCCGATTTGTTTGCTTCGTCGAGTATCCAGGCTCCGATTGGTTTGCTTCGTCGAGTGTTCAGGCTCCGATTTGTTTGCTTCATAGAGTGTTCAGGCTCCAATTTGTTTGCTTCGTAGAGTGTTCAGACTCCGATCTGTTTGCTTCGTAGAGTGTTCATACTCCGATCTGTTCGCTTTGTTGAGCATCCAGGATCCGGTGCATATTCGTCCGTCGAGTATCCAGGCTCCGGTTGCTGCTTCGTTGAGTATCCAGGCTCTGGTGTGTTTTTGTTGAGTATCCAGGCTCCGATTTGTGTTTTCGTCGAGCATTCAGGCTCCGATTGGTAGCTTCGTTGAGTATCTAGGCTCCGGTGTGTGTTTGTCCGTCGAGTATCCAGACTCCGGTTGCTGCTTCGTTGAGTGTTCAGACTCCGGTGTGTTTTTGTCGAGCATCCAGGCTCTGATTTGTGTGCTTCGTTGAGTATTCAGACTCTGGTTTGTTGTGTTGAGTGTTCAGACTCCAATTGGTAGCTTCGTTGAGTATCTAGGCTCCGGTGCGTGTTTGTCCATCGAGTATCCAGGCTCCGGTTGCTGCTTCGTTGAGTGTTCAGACTCCGGTGTGTTTTCGTCGAGCATCCAGGCTCCGATTTGTATGCTTCGTTGAGTGTTCAGACTCCAGTTTGTTGCGTTGAATGTTCAGACTCCGATTCGTTGCTTCGTCGAGTATCCAGGCTCCGGTTTGTCGCTTTGTTGAGTATTCAGGCTCCGGTGCGTATTCGCCCGTCGAGTATCCAGGCTCCGGTTTGCTGCTTCGTTGAGTGTTCAGACTCCGGTGTGTTTTCGTCGAGCATCCAGACTCCGATTTGTTTTCGTCGAGCATCTAGGCTCCGATTGGTAGTTTTCGTCGAGTATCCAGGCTCCGGTGTGTTTTCGTTGAGTATCCAGGCTCCGATTTGTTTGCTTCGTTGAGTGTTCAGGCTCCGATTTGTTGCTTCGTCGAGTATCCAGGCTCCGGTTTATTGCGTTGAGTGTTCAGACTCCGGTTTGCTGCTTCGTTGAGTGTTCAGACTCCGGTGTGTTGAGTGTTCAGACTCCAGTTTATCGCTTTGTTGAGTATCCAGACTCCGGTTTATCGCTACATTGAGTATCCAGGCTCCGGTGTGTTTGTCGAGTATCCAGGCTCCAGTTTATCGCTTCGTTGAGTTTCCAGGCTCCGGTGTGTTTTTGTTGAGTTTTCAGACTCCGGTTTTTTGGCGTTGAGTGTTCAGACTCCGATGTGTTACATTGAGCGTTCAAGCCCCGACTCCTCCGTCGAATATCCAGATTCCGGTGAAATTTCCAATTTGTAACATTTTGCTTCGTCTGTTGAGTGTTCGGGCTCCGGTAAAGGCAGTTGGGTATACAAATCCTAGTAAGTGTTGCGATAGTACTCTCTCTCCGTTGAATGTCCAGATTCCGGTAACTGTTCGGTTTGTGATGTATTGCTTCGTCCGTCGAGTATCCAGGCTCCGGTAAGTCCCCAGTGAAATCACCAGTTACGTCGAGCATCCAGGATCCGGTCATTACGTTAGCACCCAGGCTCCGATTAGTGCGTTGAGTATCCAGATTCCGACAGATTTTGATGTGACCCTATCGTGTGTTGAGTATTCATATTCCGACGATTCGAAAGATTGTTCTTTGGCCCATGTGGTGTTCAGACCATGGAAAATTACGTGTTTCCTGAAGCAGAGCTACTTGATTAAGTTTCTCTTTCCCTTGGTGGGATGTTCAAGATGTTCATCATGTTCGTTTTCTTCGGAGATTCTATCCCAATCAGAGTCTGCAGTTTATTTCTGCGGTTGGGAAATTTCTGGGTTCTTTTGGTATTCAACCGTCTTTTACCTTGATTTATTGAAAGTCGTTCGCTTTTTACTCATTCAGGTCCAAGTCGCTTGAATAGGGGCAGCTGTTGCACCCCAAAATTTGCCCAACCTTTTCCTTCTTGTTTTTGCATTAGCATAACATCATCATAACATCGTCATAGCATTATCATAGCTTTGCATTAGCATTTATGCAGGGGATCAAGTGTGATATACATCGAGAGAGGCCTATCTAGAGGTTTTATTCGAGCTTGAGGGATCACTAAAGTCAGCAGGAAGTGGTTCATGCCCTTGAGAAGTTTAGATGCTTGTGTGGGGTTCATCTTGGGAAACTATGATTACAGGTCAAGTTCAATACTTTGCATAACTCAAATGGACTTTTTTCCAACGTGAAAGTTGCTCCAAATGGGGTCATTTGGTCAACTAAACCTCAAGGTTTTAATGGGCTAGCTCATGGTTGAAGATTGATGAAAGTGATTTTGGTGAAAACATGTGAAATGGCCTAGTTTGGTATTTTGTCAAAATTTAACCAAACCAATCCATATTCGTACTCATTTTGAATGGAAATCATGTTTTAAGAACAATGACATTATTACATTTTTCATTTGAGGATTTTATCATGGCCTATTTCGAGATTTCTTACAATTCAAGTAACATAATGGATCTTGGGCTTGGGCTTAGAAACAAGGAACTATTGTGGGCCTTAAACCTTCCTTATGATGCAAGGAATATAAAAACTAAAAATTAAGGCATTTGCATTCTTCTTCCACCATTTTTCCATTTTCCCACAATTTTCTACATTTGAAAAAATTGATTTTTCAATTCCTTTTTCTCTCCACTTTTTTGATCTTTTCTCATTGCAAATACATTCAATATACTCCATAGAATTTTTCCATCAATTTTTTTTTGCCATAATTAGTGCAATACCATGGTTGTAGTTACATGAAAAAGTGAGCTCCAAGTGCAAAATTGATTTTCATTTCCTCACCAATTCAAGTAATTTCTTTGATCCTAATACCTCTACCAAGGATTATTGAAGGTTTCTATATAATTTCCCAAGAAAATTTGTGCTCCATTGAAGCTCCCTAATTCATTTTTCGGAGGTAATGAAAATTCAAGTTTTCTCCATAATTATGAACCTTTTCAACGCCAATTTTATACCATTGCATCACCCTTGAGTAGTACATCGTTTCTGGTAAAGAAAGATTCATTTTTATGACAATTTTGCGGTCTTGAAAGTTTGAGATTCATATACGGTTTTGGAGTTAGAGGAAGATTCAGGAAATTCTAGTGGTATATTTGTAATCCTTGCGAAAAATGCTACAAGTTTCATCTAAGAATCATTGATTTTCGTTGAGAATTGAGAGGGTTAGGGATTGATGGACATGGATATGCAAGCAAGGTTTCACGTTTTTCTTGTGGCTGCATTTTCCTCTTCAAAAGTTCAAAAGGAAGAAGATATAATCGTGGCCGTCCATTGGTGTTGAAATGTTGACTTTGTCTCCTCATCACACACACAGAATTGCGCCACACGCGCAGCCCAGTCAGCCTCATTAATTGAGGTGGCACGCCAACTCAGCGTTTTTGACCCCCCTCACCTCTGTTCGATTCCTGGCTGTGCCACTTTTATTTATTCTCACTATTTCTCTTGTTTTCTCATGTATTTATATGCTTTCATGTATTTTCTTTTATTTTTCTGTTTTGTATGCTGACTTCAAATAATCATAAAAAATAGGAAAATTAGTCTTTTTCATCCCCATTTTTTGTGCTGAATCTTTAAGATGTCTAGGATTTAATTAAACTGGTATTATAATTTTACCATTTTCTGACATTTTCTTTGGATTTTTTACATTTGGATCGTCATAAAAAGGCCAATGCTAGTGCTATCATTTTGTTGAATTTCCTTGACCTATCAATACATCATTTAAATGCCAAATCTTTTGCAGGGAAATCATACACATGTTGAGGTATTGTGATATATTTTTGTGGGAATTTTATTGTACCATTTTAATTGGTTTTGGATGCTTTCTTTAACATGCTCCATTTTAACTTTTCCTTTGGTATACATGAGATATCTTGCAATGTTTTCATCTTATTTGACCATTTCTCTTTGGATATTTTGATGATATCTCTCACCCCTGGTTTGTGACTTGATGTAGGGAATTGGAGATTTTTATTTGAATTTTTTAGCACCATTTGCTATTTTTTCCATATTTTTGTATTCGGACTTGTAATTTGGACATTCGAACGGACTTCGGTTTTATTTTGGCTCCAACGGCCTCGATTTGTTTGTGTGATAAACGCTAGGGTTCCTATTGCTTATTATAGACATTATATAGGATGTATAGATCATTGATTGGCTGGTTTATCATACATAATTGCCCATTAGGTTCCATATTTCCATGATAGTGCGTTATGATTCCTAATCGTAGTATACGTATGTCATTCGTAGGTTTTATTGCCTCGTATCACTTTATAATCACCTGTGGCCAAGATTGCATGTTTAAAATAGGCCATTTTTCCATTCATTATAGGCTTGAGGTTGAGATGACCTGCTCCCTCACTTGCATTCCATGTTTACTGTTATGAATCCGCATTTCCTGTATGTTGTTTATTTCATCTGTTTTCTGTTGCTTCCTTTGCCTTTCCCTTAGGATCTCCATTCTTCCATGTTCAAGGTAGAATGTGATAGACATTAGGCTTTGCAACCATGTATGACAACATTAGGGTAGTCTTCCCCTTTGCAAACTTCAACCTTAGGACGAACTTGGCATGATAACGTTAGGATTAAACTAGTCTCCCTGTAGTAAGCCCGAACTACGTTTGCTCTGATCTTTCATACCAGATGAAAGTACGTAGGCACGAGATGTGATATATCGGCGAGCAACCTTACCCCCTTATACCCGTAGTTAGGCGAACTACGTTGACTCTGATTTCTCGTTTCAGACGGGAACACATAGGCATAGAACTGTTGTGTTCTGCCGAGTCA
>CAWUDS030003743.1:0-155689 GCA_963859935.3 Lathyrus sativus | reverse complement strand
ATTAGGATTGGACAAAGACCCTTACAACATTAGGATCGACAACTAATATCCTCAAAACATTAGTGTATAGTTAGAGACACAACCCTCAATACACTAGGATTGGACAAAGACCCTCAAAACATTAGTATCGAAAACTAATATCCTCAAAACACTAGGATATAGTTTATAAAAACAACCCTCAATACATTAGAATTGGACAAAGACCCTCAAAAAATTAGGATCGAAAACTAATATCCTCAAAACATTCCGATATAGTTAGAGACACAACCCTCAATACATTAAATTGGACAAAGACCCTTTAAGCATTAGTATCTAAAACTAACATCGTCAAAACACTTGGATATATTTAGAGACACGACCCTCAATAAATTAAAATTGGACAAAGACCCTTTAAGCATTAGTATCTAAAACTAACATCGTCAAAACACTTGGATATATTTAGAGACACGACCCTCAATACATTAGGATTGGACAAAGACCCTCAAGACATTAGTATCGAAAACTAATATCCTTAAAACACTAGGATATAGTTATAGACACAACCCTCATTACATTTGGATTGGACAAAGACCCTCAAAATATTATGATCGAAAACTAATATCCTCAAAACACTAGGATATAGTTAGAGACACAAACCTCAATACATTAGGATTGGACATAGACCCTCAAACATTAGGATCGAAGACTAATATCCTCAAAACATTAGGATATAGTTAGAGACACACCCTCAATACATTAAAATTGGACAAAAACCCTCAAAATATTTGGATCGAAAACTAATATCCTCAAAACATTTGGATATAGTTACTGACACAACCCTCAATACATTGTTATCGGACAAAGACCCTCAAAAATTAGGATTGAAAACTAATATCCTCAAAACATTAAGATATAGTTAGAGACTTAACCCTCGATACATTAAAATTGGACAAACACCCATTAAGCTTTAGTATCTAAAACTAATATTGTAAAAACACTAGGATATAGTGAGAGACATAACCCTCAATACATTAGTATTGGACAAAGACCTTTAAAACATTAGGATCGACAACTAATATCCTCCAAACATTAGTGTATAGTTAGAGACACAACCCTCAATACACTAGGATTGGACAAAGACCGTCAAAAGATTAAGATCGAAAACTAATATCCTCAAAACACTAGGATATAGTTAGAGACACAACCCTCAATACATTAGGATTGTACAATGATCCACAAAAAATTAGGATCGAAAACTAATATCCTCAAAACATTAGGATATAGTTAGAGACACAACCCTCAATACATTAAAATTGGACAAAGACAATTTAAGCATTAGTATCTAAAACTAACATCGTCAAAACACTTGGATATAGTTAGAGACACGACCCTCAATACATTAGGATTGGACAAAGACCCTCAAAACATTAGTATCGAAAACTAATATCCTTAAAACACTAGGATATAGATAGAGACACAACCCTCAATACATTAGGATTGGACAAAGACCCTCAAAACATTAGGATTGAATACTAATATCCTCAAAACATTAGGATATAGTTAGAGACACAACCCTCAATACATTAAAATTGGACAAAGACCCTCAAAATATTTGGATCGAAAACTAATATCCTCAAAACATTTGGATATAATTACTGACACAACCCTCAATACATTGGTATTGGACAAAGACCCTCAAAAAATTATGATCGAAAACTAATATCCTGAAAACATTAAGATATAGTTTAGAGACTTAACCCTTAATACATTAAAATTGGACAAAGACCCTTTAAGCTTTAGTATCTAAAACTAATATTGTAAAAACACTAGGATATAGTTAGAGACATAACCCTCAATACATTAGGATTTGGACAAAGAGCCTTAAAACATTAGGATCGACAACTAATATCCTCAAAACATTAGTGTATAGTTAGAGACACAACCCTTAATACACTAGGATTGGACCAAGACCCTCAAAACATTAGTATCGAAAACTAATATCCTCAAAACACTAGGATATAGTTATAAACATAACCCTCAATACATTAGGATTGGACAAAGACCCTCAAAAAATTAGGATCGAAAACTAATATCCTCAAAACACTGGGATATAGTTAGATACACAACCCTCAATACATTAAGATTGGACAAAGACCCTCAAAACATTAAGATCGAAGACTAATATCCTCAAAACATTAGGATATAGTTATATACACAACCCTCAATACATTAGGATTGGACAAAGACCCTCAAAACATTAGGATCGAAGAATAATATCCTCAAAACATTAGGATATAGTTATAGACACAACCCTCAATACATTAGGATTGGACAAAGACTATCAAAATATTTGGATCGAAAACTAATATCCTCAAAACATTTGGATATAGTTACTGACACAACCCTCAATACATTGGTATTGGACAAAGACCCCCAAAAAATAAGGATCGAAAACTAATATCCTCAAAACATTAAGATATAGTTAGAGACTTAACCCTCAATACATTAAAATTGGACAAAGACCCTTTAAGCTTTAGTATCTAAAAATAATATTGTAAAAACACTAGGATATAGTTAGAGACACAACCCTCAATACATTAGGATTGGACAAAGACCCTTACAACATTAGGATCGACAACTAATATCCTCAAAACATTAGTGTATAGTTAGAGACACAACCCTCAATACACTAGGATTGGACAAAGACCCTCAAAACATTAGTATCGAAAACTAATATCCTCAAAACACTAGGATATAGTTATAAAAACAACCCTCAATACATTAGGATTGGACAAAGACCCTCAAAAAATTAGGATCGAAAACTAATATCCTCAAAACATTCGGATATAGTTAGAGACAAAACCCTCAATACATTAAAATTGGACAAAGACCCTTTAAGCATTAGTATCTAAAACTAACATCGTCAAAACACTTGGATATAGTTAGAGACACGACCCTCAATACATTAGGATTGGACAAAGACCCTCAAGACATTAGTATCGAAAACTAATATCCTTAAAACACTAGGATATAGTTATAGACACAACCCTCATTACATTTGGATTGGACAAAGACCCTCAAAATATTATGATCGAAAACTAATATCCTCAAAACACTAGGATATAGTTAGAGACACAAACCTCAATACATTAGGATTGGACATAGACCCTCAAAACATTAGGATCGAAGACTAATATCCTCAAAACATTAGGATATAGTTAGAGACACAACCCTCAATACATTAAAATTGGACAAAGACCCTCAAATATTGGATCGAAAACTAATACCTCAAAACATTTGGATATAGTTACTGACACAACCCTCAATACATTGTTATCGGACAAAGACCCTCAAAAAATTAGGATCGAAAACTAATATCCTCAAAACATTAAGATATAGTTAGAGACTTAACCCTCGATACATTAAAATTGGACAAACACCCATTAAGCTTTAGTATCTAAAACTAATATTGTAAAAACACTAGGATATAGTGAGAGACATAACCCTCAATACATTAGGATTGGACAAAGACCCTTAAAACATTAGGATCGACAACTAATATCCTCAAAACATTAGTGTATAGTTAGAGACACAACCCTCAATACACTAGGATTGGACAAAGACCGTCAAAATATTAAGATCGAAAACTAATATCCTCAAAACACTAGGATATAGTTAGAGACACAACCCTCAATACATTAGGATTGTACAAAGATCCACAAAAATTAGGATCGAAAACTAATATCCTCAAAACATTAGGATATAGTTAGAGACACAACCCTCAATACATTAAAATTGGACAAAGACAATTTAAGCATTAGTATCTAAAACTAACATCGTCAAAACACTTGGATATAGTTAGAGACACGACCCTCAATACATTAGGATTGGACAAAGACCCTCAAAACATTAGTATCGAAAACTAATATCCTTAAAACACTAGGATATAGATAGAGACACAACCCTCAATACATTAGGATTGGACAAAGACCCTCAAAACATTAGGATTGAATACTAATATCCTCAAAACATTAGGATATAGTTAGAGACACAACCCTCAATACATTAAAATTGGACAAAGACCCTCAAAATATTTGGATCGAAAACTAATATCCTCAAAACATTTGGATATAGTTACTGACACAACCCTCAATACATTGGTATTGGACAAAGACCCTCAAAAAATTATGATCGAAAACTAATATCCTGAAAACATTAAGATATAGTTAGAGACTTAACCCTTAATACATAAAATTGGACAAAGACCCTTTAAGCTTTAGTATCTAAAACTAATATTGTAAAAACACTAGGATATAGTTAGAGACATAACCCTCAATACATTAGGATTGGACAAAGACCCTTAAAACATTAGGATCGACAACTAATATCCTCAAAACATTAGTGTATAGTTAGAGACACAACCCTTAATACACTAGGATTGGACCAAGACCCTCAAAACATTAGTATCGAAAACTAATATCCTCAAAACACTAGGATATAGTTATAAACACAACCTCAATACATTAGGATTGGACAAAGACCCTCAAAAAATTAGGATCGAAAAACTAATATCCTCAAAACACTAGGATATAGTTAGATACACAACCCTCAATACATTAAGATTGGACAAAGACCCTCAAAACATTAAGATCGAAGACTAATATCCTCAAAACATTAGGATATAGTTATAGACACAACCCTCAATACATTAGGATTGGACAAAGACCCTCAAAACATTAGGATCGAAGACTAATATCCTCAAAACATTAGGATATAGTTATAGACACAACCCTCAATACATTAGGATTGGACAAAGACTATCAAAATATTTGGATCGAAAACTAATATCCTCAAAACATTTGGATATAGTTACTGACACAACCCTCAATACATTGGTATTGGACAAAGACCCCCAAAAAATAAGGATCGAAAACTAATATCCTCAAAACATTAAGATATAGTTAGAGACTTAACCCTCAATACATTAAAATTGGACAAAGACCCTTTAAGCTTTAGTATCTAAAAATAATATTGTAAAAACACTAGGATATAGTTAGAGACACAACCCTCAATACATTAGGATTGGACAAAGACCCTTACAACATTAGGATCGACAACTAATATCCTCAAAACATTAGTGTATAGTTAGAGACACAACCCTCAATACACTAGGATTGGACAAAGACCCTCAAAACATTAGTATCGAAAACTAATATCCTCAAAACACTAGGATATAGTTATAAAAACAACCCTCAATACATTAGGATTGGACAAAGACCCTCAAAAAATTAGGATCGAAAACTAATATCCTCAAAACATTCGGATATAGTTAGAGACAAAACCCTCAATACATTAAAATTGGACAAAGACCCTTTAAGCATTAGTATCTAAAACTAACATCGTCAAAACACTTGGATATAGTTAGAGAGACGACCCTCAATACATTAGGATTGGACAAAGACCCTCAAGACATTAGTATCGAAAACTAATATCCTTAAAACACTAGGATATAGTTATAGACACAACCCTCATTACATTTGGATTGGACAAAGACCCTCAAAATATATGATCGAAAACTAATATCCTCAAAACACTAGGATATAGTTAGAGACACAAACCTCAATACACTAGGATTGGACATAGACCCTCAAAACATTAGGATCGAAGACTAATATCCTCAAAACAT
Source organism: Lathyrus sativus (assembly GCA_963859935.3). NCBI lineage: Eukaryota > Viridiplantae > Streptophyta > Magnoliopsida > Fabales > Fabaceae > Lathyrus > Lathyrus sativus. The sequence continues at coordinate 150,024 of CAWUDS030003743.1, read as the reverse complement.
TAGGATATAGTTAGAGACACAACCCTCAATACATTAAAATTGGACAAAGACCCTCAAAATATTTGGATCGAAAACTAATATCCTCAAAACATTTGGATATAGTTACTGACACAACCCTCAATACATTGTTATCGGACAAAGACCCTCAAAAAATTAGGATCGAAAACTAATATCCTCAAAACATTAAGATATAGTTAGAGACTTAACCCTCGATACATTAAAATTGGACAAACACCCATTAAGCTTTAGTATCTAAAACTAATATTGTAAAAACACTAGGATATAGTGAGAGACATAACCCTCAATACATTAGGATTGGACAAAGACCCTTAAAACATTAGGATCGACAACTAATATCCTCAAAACATTAGTGTATAGTTAGAGACACAACCCTCAATACACTAGGATTGGACAAAGACCGTCAAAATATTAAGATCGAAAACTAATATCCTCAAAACACTAGGATATAGTTAGAGACACAACCCTCAATACATTAGGATTGTACAAAGATCCACAAAAAAATTAGGATCGAAAACTAATATCCTCAAAACATTAGGATATAGTTAGAGACACAACCCTCAATACATTAAATTGGACAAAGACAATTTAAGCATTAGTATCTAAAACTAACATAGTCAAAACACTTGGGTATAGTTAGAGACACGACCCTCAATACATTAGGATTGGACAAAGACCCTCAAAAACATTAGTATCAAAAACTAATATCCTTAAAACACTAGGATATAGTTATAGACACAACCCTCATTACATTAGGATTGGACAAAGACCCTCAAAATATTATGATCAAAAACTAATATCCTCAAAACACTAGGATATAGTTAGAGACACAACCCTCAATACATTAGGATTGGACAAAGACCCTCAAAACATTAGGATCGAATACTAATATCCTCAAAACATTAGGATATAGTTAGAGACACAACCCTCAATACATTAAAATTCGACAAAGACCCTCAAAATATTTGGATCGAAAACTAATATCCTCAAAACATTTGGATATAGTTACTGACACAACCCTCAATACATTGGTATTGGACAAAGACCCTCAAAAAATTATGATCGAAAACTAATATCCTGAAAACATTAAGATATAGTTAGAGACTTAACCCTTAATACATTAAAATTGGACAAAGACCCTTTAAGCTTTAGTATCTAAAACTAATATTGTAAAAACACTAGGTTATAGTTAGAGACATAACCCTCAATACATTAGGATTGGACAAAGACCCTTAAAACATTAGGATCGACAACTAATATCCTCAAAACATTAGTGTATAGTTAGAGACACTACCCTTAATACACTAGGATTGGACCAAGACCCTCAAAACATTAGTATCGAAAACTAATATCCTCAAAACACTAGGATATAGTTATAAACACAACCCTCAATACATTAGGATTGGATAAAGACCCTCAAAAAATTAGGATCGAAAATTAATATCCTCAAAACACTAGGATATAGTTAGATACACAACCCTCAATACATTAAGATTGGACAAAGACCCTCAAAACATTAAGATCGAAGACTAATATCCTCAAAACATTAGGATATAGTTATAGACACAACCCTTAATACGTTAGGATTGGACAAAGACCCTCAAAACATTAGTATCGAAGACTAATATCCTCAAAACATTTCGATATAGTTATAGACACAACCCTCAATACATTAGGATTGGACAAAGACTATCCAAATATTTGGATCGAAAACTAATATCCTCAAAATATTTGGATTTAGTTACTGACACAACCCTCAATACATTGGTATTGGACAAAGACCCTCAAAAAATTAGGATCGAAAACTAATATCCTCAAAACATTAAGATATAGTTAGAGACTTAACCCTCGATACATTAAAATTGGACAAACACCCATTAAGCTTTAGTATCTAAAACTAATATTGTAAAAACACTAGGATATAGTGAGAGACATAACCCTCAATACATTAGGATTGGACAAAGACCCTTAAAACATTAGGATCGACAACTAATATCCTCAAAACATTAGTGTATAGTTAGAGACACAACCCTCAATACACTAGGATTGGACAAAGACCGTCAAAATATTAAGATCGAAAACTAATATCCTCAAAACACTAGGATATAGTTAGAGACACAACCCTCAATACATTAGGATTGTACAAAGACCCTCAAAAAATTAGGATCGAAAACTATTATCCTCAAAACATTAGGATATAGTTAGAGACACAACCCTCAATACACTAAAATTGGACAAAGACCCTTTAAGCATTAGTATCTAAAACTAACATCGTCAAAACACTTGGATATAGTTAGAGACACGACCCTCAATACATTAGGATTGGACAAACACCCTCAAGACATTAGTATCGAAAACTAATATCCTTAAAACACTAGGATATAGTTATAGACACAACCCTCATTACATTAGGATTGGACAAAGACCCTCAAAATATTATGATCGAAAACTAATATCCTCAAAACACTAGGATATAGTTAGAGACACAACCCTCAATACATTAGGATTGGACATAGACCCTCAAAACATTAGGATCGAAGACTAATATCCTCAAAACATTAGGATATAGTTAGAGACACAACCCTCAATACATTAAAATTGGACAAAGACCCTCAAAATATTTGGATCGAAAACTAATATCCTCAAAACATTTGGATATAGTTACTGACACAACCCTCAGTACATTGTTATTGGACAAAGACCCTCAAAAAATTAGGATCGAAAACTAATATCCTCAAAACATTAAGATATAGTTAGAGACTTAACCCTCGATACATTAAAATTGGACAAACACCCATTAAGCTTTAGTATCTAAAACTAATATTGTAAAAACACTAGGATATAGTGAGAGACATAACCCTCAATACATTAGGATTGGACAAAGACCCTTAAAACATTAGGATCGACAACTAATATCCTCAAAACATTAGTGTATAGTTAGAGACACAACCCTCAATACACTAGGATTGGACAAAGACCGTCAAAATATTAAGATCGAAAACTAATATCCTCAAAACACTAGGATATAGTTAGAGACACAACCCTCAATACATTAGGATTGTACAAAGATCCACAAAAAATTAGGATCAAAAACTAATATCCTCAAAACATTAGGATATAGTTAGAGACAAAACCCTCAATACGCTAAAATTGGACAAAGACCCTTTAAGCATTAGTATCTAAAACTAACATCGTCAAAACACTTGGATATAGTTAGAGACACGACCCTCAATACATTAGGATTGGACAAAGACCCTCAAAACATTAGTATCGAAAACTAATATCCTTAAAACACTAGGATATAGTTATAGACACAACCCTCATTACATTAGGATTGGACAAAGACCCTCAAAATATTATGATCGAAAACTAATATCCTCAAAACACTAGGATATAGTTAGAGACACAACCCTCAATACATTAGGATTGGACAAAGACCCTCAAAACATTAGGATCGAATACTAATATCCTCAAAACATTAGGATATAGTTAGAGACACAACCCTCAATACATTAAAATTGGACAAAGACCCTCAAAATATTTGGATCGAAAACTAATATCCTCAAAACATTTGGATATAGTTACTGACACAACCCTCAGTACATTGTTATTGGACAAAGACCCTCAAAAAATTAGGATCGAAAACTAATATCCTCAAAACATTAAGATATAGTTAGAGACTTAACCCTCGATACATTAAAATTGGACAAACACCCATTAAGCTTTAGTATCTAAAACTAATATTGTAAAAACACTAGGATATAGTGAGAGACATAACCCTCAATACATTAGGATTGGACAAAGACCCTTAAAACATTAGGATCGACAACTAATATCCTCAAAACATTAGTGTATAGTTAGAGACACAACCCTCAATACACTAGGATTGGACAAAGACCGTCAAAATATTAAGATCGAAAACTAATATCCTCAAAACACTAGGATATAGTTAGAGACACAACCCTCAATACATTAGGATTGTACAAAGATCCACAAAAAATTAGGATCAAAAACTAATATCCTCAAAACATTAGGATATAGTTAGAGACAAAACCCTCAATACGCTAAAATTGGACAAAGACCCTTTAAGCATTAGTATCTAAAACTAACATCGTCAAAACACTTGGATATAGTTAGAGACACGACCCTCAATACATTAGGATTGGACAAAGACCCTCAAAACATTAGTATCGAAAACTAATATCCTTAAAACACTAGGATATAGTTATAGACACAACCCTCATTACATTAGGATTGGACAAAGACCCTCAAAATATTATGATCGAAAACTAATATCCTCAAAACACTAGGATATAGTTAGAGACACAACCCTCAATACATTAGGATTGGACAAAGACCCTCAAAACATTAGGATCGAATACTAATATCCTCAAAACATTAGGATATAGTTAGAGACACAACCCTCAATACATTAAAATTGGAAAAAGACCCTCAAAATATTTGGATCGAAAACTAATATCCTCAAAACATTTGGATATAGTTACTGACACAACCCTCAATACATTGGTATTGGACAAAGACCCTCAAAAAATTAGGATCGAAAACTAATATCCTGAAAACATTAAGATATAGTTAGAGACTTAACCCTTAATACATTAAAATTGGACAAAGACCCTTTAAGCTTTAGTATCTAAAACTAATATTGTAAAAACACTAGGATAAAGTTAGAGACATAACCCTCAATACATTAGGATTGGACAAAGACCCTTAAAACATTAGGATTGACAACTAATATCCTCAAAACATTAGTGTATAGTTAGAGACACAACCCTCAATACACTAGGATTGGACCAAGACCCTCAAAACATTAGTATCGACAACTAATATCCTCAAAACACTAGGATATACTTATAAACACAACCCTCAATACATTAGGATTGGACAAAGACCCTCAAAAAATTAGGATCGCAAACTAATATCCTTAAAATACTAGGATATAGTTATAGACACAACCCTCATTACATTAGGATTGGACAAAGACCCTCAAAATATTATGATCGGAAACTAATATCCTCAAAACACTAGGATATAGTTAGAGACACAACCCTCAATACATTAAAATTGGACAAAGACCCTCAAAACATTAGGATCGAAGACTAATATCCTCAAAACATTAGGATATATTTATAGACACAACCCTCAATACATTAGGATTGGACAAAGACCCTAAAAATATTTGGATCGAAAACTAATATCCTCAAAACATTTGGATATAGTTACTGACACAACCCTCAATACATTGGTATTGGACAAAGACCCTCAAAAAATTATGATCGAAAACTAATATCTTGAAAACATTAAGATATAGTTAGAGACTAAACCCTTAATACATTAAAATTGGACAAAGACCCTTTAAGCTTTAGTATCTAAAACTAATATTGTAAAAACACTAGGATATAGTTAGAGACATAACCCTCAATACATTAGGATTGGACAAAGACCCTTAAAACATTAGGATCGACAACTAATATCCTCAAAACATTAGTGTATAGTTAGAGACACAACCCTTAATACACTAGGATTGGACCAAGACCCTCAAAACATTAGTATCGAAAACTAATTTCCTCAAAACACTAGGATATAGTTATAAACACAACCCTCAATACATTAGGATTGGATAAAGACCCTCAAAAAATTAGGATCGAAAATTAATATCCTCAAAACACTAGGATATAGTTAGATACACAACCCTCAATACATTAAGATTGGACAAAGACCCTCAAAAAATTAAGATCGAAGACTAATATCCTCAAAACATTAGGATATAGTTATAGACACAACCCTCAATACATTAGGATTGGACAAAGACCCTCAAAACATTAGTATCGAAGACTAATATCCTCAAAACATTTGGATATAGTTATAGACACAACCCTCAATACATTAGGATTGGACAAAGACTATCCAAATATTTGGATCGAAAACTAATATCCTCAAAATATTTGGATATAGTTACTGACACAACCCTCAATACATTGGTATTGGACAAAGACCCTCAAAAAATTAGGATCGAAAACTAATATCCTCAAAACATTAAGATATAGTTAGAGACTTAACCCTCGATACATTAAAATTGGACAAACACCCATTAAGCTTTAGTATCTAAAACTAATATTGTAAAAACACTAGGATATAGTGAGAGACATAACCCTCAATACATTAGGATTGGACAAAGACCCTTAAAACATTAGGATCGACAACTAATATCCTCAAAACATTAGTGTATAGTTAGAGACACAACCCTCAATACACTAGGATTGGACAAAGACCGTCAAAATATTAAGATCGACAACTAATATCTTCAAAACACTAGGATATAGTTAGAGACACAACCCTCAATACATTAGGATTGTACAAAGACCCTCAAAAAATTAGGATTGAAAACTAATATCCTCAAAACATTAGGATATAGTTAGAGACACAACCCTCAATACACTAAAATTGGACAAAGACCCTTTAAGCATTAGTATCTAAAACTAACATCGTCAAAACACTTGGATATAGTTAGAGACACGACCCTCAATACATTAGGATTGGACAAACACCCTCAAGACATTAGTATCGAAAACTAATATCCTTAAAACACTAGGATATAGTTATAGACACAACCCTCATTACATTAGGATTGGACAAAGACCCTCAAAATATTATGATCGAAAACTAATATCCTCAAACACTAGGATATAGTTAGAGACACAACCCTCAATACATTAGGATTGGACATAGACCCTCAAAACATTAGGATCGAAGACTAATATCCTCAAAACATTAGGATATAGTTAGAGACACAACCCTCAATACATTAAAATTGGACAAAGACCCTCAAAATATTTGGATCGAAAACTAATATCCTCAAAACATTTGGATATAGTTACTGACACAACCCTCAGTACATTGTTATTGGACAAAGACCCTCAAAAAATTAGGATCGAAAACTAATATCCTCAAAACATTAAGATATAGTTAGAGACTTAACCCTCGATACATTAAAATTGGACAAACACCCATTAAGCTTTAGTATCTAAAACTAATATTGTAAAAACACTAGGATATAGTGAGAAACATAACCCTCAATACATTAGGATTGGGACAAAGACCCTTAAAACATTAGGATCGACAACTAATATCCTCAAAACATTAGTGTATAGTTAGAGACACAACCCTCAATACACTAGGATTGGACAAAGACAGTCAAAATATTATGATCGAAAACTAATATCCTCAAAACACTAGGATATAGTTAGAGACACAACCCTCAATACATTAGGATTGTACAAAGATCCACAAAAAATTAGGATCAAAAACTAATATCCTCAAAACATTAGGATATAGTTAGAGACACAACCCTCAATACGCTAAATTGGACAAATACCCTTTAAGCATTAGTATCTAAAACTAACATCGTCAAAACACTTGGATATAGTTAGAGACACGACCCTCAATACATTAGGATTGGACAAAGACCCTCAAAACATTAGTATCGAAAACTAATATCCTTAAAACACTAGGATATAGTTATAGACACAATCCTCATTACATTAGGATTGGACAAAGACCCTCAAAATATTATGATCGAAAACTAATATCCTCAAAACACTAGGATATAGTTAGAGACACAACCCTCAATACATTAGGATTGGACAAAGACCCTCAAAACATTAGGATCGAATACTAATATCCTCAAAACATTAGGATATAGTTATAGACACAACCCTCAATACATTAGGATTGGACAAAGACCCTCAAAACATTAGGATCGAAGACTAATATCCTCAAAACATTAGGATATAGTTATAGACACAACCCTCAATACATTAGGATTGGACAAAGACTATCAAAATATTTGGATCGAAAACTAATATCCTCAAAACATTTGGATATAGTTACTGAATAACCTTCAATACATTGGTATCGGACAAAGACCCCCAAAAAATTAGGATTGAAAACTAATATCCTCAAAACATTAAGATATAGTTAGAGACTTAACCCTCAATACATTAAAATTGGACAAAGACCCTTTAAGCTTTAGTATCTAAAAATAATATTGTAAAAACACTAGGATATAGTTAGAGACACAACCCTGAATACATTAGGATTGGACAAAGACCCTTAAAACTTTAGGATCGACAACTAATATCCTCAAAACATTAGTGTATAGTTAGAGACACAATGCTCAATACACTAGGATTGGACAAAGACCCTCAAAACATTAGTATCGAAAACTATATCCTCAAAACACTAGGATATAGTTATAAAAACAACCCTCAATACATTAGGATTGGACAAAGACCCTCAAAAAATTAGGATCGAAAACTAATATCCTCAAAACATTCGGATATAGTTAGAGACACAACCCTCAATACATTAAAATTGGACAAAGACCCTTTAAGCATTAGTATCTAAAACTACAATCATCAAAACACTTGGATATAGTTAGAGACACGACCCTCAATACATTAGGATTGGACAAAGACCCTCAAAACATTAGTATCGAAAACTAATATCCTTAAAACATTAGTATATAGTTATAGACACAACCCTCATTACATTTGGATTGGACAAAGACCCTCAAAATATTATGATCGAAAACTAATATCCTCAAAACACTAGGATATAGTTAGAGACACAACCCTCAATACATTAGGATTGGACAAAGACCCTCAAAACATTAGGATCAAAGACTAATATCCTCAAAACATTAGGATATAGTTAGAGACACAACCCTCAATACATTAAAATTGGACAAAGACCCTCAATATATTTGGATTGAAAACTAATATCCTCAAAACATTTGGGTATAGTTACTGACACAACCCTCAATACATTGTTATTGGACAAAGACCCTCAAAAAATTAGGATCGAAAACTAATATCCTCAAAACATTAAGATATAGTTAGAGACTTAACCCTCGATACATTAAAATTGGACAAACACCCTTTAAGCTTTAGTATCTAAAACTAATATTGTAAAAACACTAGGATATAGTGAGAGACATAACCCTCAATACATTAGGATTGGACGAAGACCCTTAAAACATTAGGATCGACAACTAATATCCTCAAAACATTAGTGTATAGTTAGAGACATAACCCTCAATACACTAGGATTGGACAAAAACCGTCAAAATATTAAGATCGAAAACTAATATCCTCAAAACACTAGGGTATAGTTAGAGACACAACCCTCAATACATTAGGATTGTACAAAGATCCACTAAAAATTAGGATTGAAAACTAATATCCTCAAAACATTAGGATATAGTTAGAGACACAAGCCTCAATACATTAAAATTGGACAAAGACCCTTTAAGCATTAGTATCTAAAACTAACATCGTCAAAACACTTGGATATAGTTAGAGACACGACCCTCAATACATTAGGATTGGACAAAGACCCTCAAAACATTAGTATCGAAAACTAATATCCTTAAAACACTAGGATATAGTTATAGACACAACCCTCGTTACATTAGGATTGGACAAAGACCCTCAAAATACTATGATCGAAAACTAATATCCTCAAAACACTAGGATATAGTTAGCGACACAACCCTCAATACATTAGGATTGGACAAAGACCCTCAAAACATTAGGATCGAATACTAATATCCTCAAAACATTAGGATATAGTTAGAGACAGAACCCTCAATACATTAAAATTGGACAAAGACCCTCAAAATATTTGGATCGAAAACTAATATCCTCAAAACATTTGGATATAGTTACTGACACAACCCTCAATACATTGGTATTGGACAAAGACCCTCAAAAAATTAGGATCGAAAACTAATATCCTGAAAACATTAAGATATAGTTAGAGACTTAACCCTCAATACATTAAAATTGGACAAAGACCCTTTAAGCTTTAGTATCTAAAACTAATATTGTAAAAACACTAGGATATAGTAAGAGACATAACCCTCAATACATTAGGATTGGACAAAGACCCTTAAAACATTAGGATCGACAACTAATATCCTTAAAACATTAGTGTATAGTTAGAGACACAACCCTCAATACATTAGGATTGGACAAAGACCCTCAAAAAATTAGGATCGCAAACTAATATCCTTAAAATACTAGGATATAGTTATAGACACAACCCTCATTACATTAGGATTGGACAAAGACCCTCAAAATATTATGATCGAAAACTAATATCCTCAAAACACTAGGATATAGTTAGAGACACAACCCTCAATACATTAAAATTGGACAAAGACCCTCAAAACATTAGGATCGAAGACTAATATCCTCAAAACATTAGGATATATTTATAAACACAACCCTCGATACATTAGGATTGGACAAAGACCCTAAAAATATTTGGATCGAAAACTAATATCCTCAAAACATTTGGATATAGTTACTGACATAACCCTCAATACATTGGTATTGGACAAAGACCCTCAAAAAATTAGGATCGAAAACTAATATCCTCAAAACATTAAGATATAGTTAGAGACTTAACCCTCAATACATTAAAAATGGAAAAAGACCCTTTAAGCTTTAGTATCTAAAACTAATATTGTAAAAACACTAGGATATAGTTAGAGACACAACCCTCAATACATTAGGATTGGACAAAGACCCTTAAAACATTAGGATCGACAACTAATATCCTCAAAACATTAGTGTATAGTTAGAGACACAACCCTCAATACACTCGGATTGGACAAAGACCGTCAAAATATTAGGATCGAAAACTAATATCCTCAAAACACTAGGATATACTTAGAGACACAACCATCATTACATTAGGATTGTACAAAGATCCACAAAAAATTAGGATCAAAAACTAATATCCTCAAAACATTAGGATATAGTTAGAGACACAACCCTCAATACATTAAAATTGGACAAAGAACCTTTAAGCATTAGTATCTAAAACTAACATCGTCAAAACACGTGGATATAGTTAGAGACACGACCCTCAATACATTAGGATTGGACAAAGACCCTCAAAACATTAGTATCGAACACTAATATCCTTAAAACACTAGGATATAGTTATAGACACAACCCTCATTACATTAGGATTTGACAAAGACCCTCAAAATATTATGATCGAAAACTAATATCCTCAAAACACTAGGATACAGTTAGAGACACAACCCTCAATACATTAAGATTGGACAAAGACCCTCAAAACATTAGGATCGAAGACTAATATCCTCAAAACATTAGGATATAGTTATAGACACAACCCTCAATACATTAGGATTGGACAAAGGCGCTCAAAATATTTGGATCGAAAACTTATATCCTCAAAACATTTGGATATAGTTACTGACGCAACCCTCAATACATTGGTATTGGACAAAGACCCTCAATAAATTAGGATCGAAAACTAATATCCTTAAAAAATTAAGATATAGTTAGAGACTTAACCCTCAATACATTAAAATTGGACAAAGACCCTTTAAGATTTAGTATCTAAAACTAATATTGTAAAAACACTAGGATATAGTTAGAGACACAACCCTCAATACATTGGGATTGGACAAAGACCCTTAAAACATTAGGATCGACAACTAATATCCTCAAAACATTAGTGTATAGTTAGAGACACAACCCTCAATACACTAGGATTGGACAAAGACCGTCAAAATATAAGGATCGAAAACTAATATCCTCAAAACACTAGGATATAGTTAGAGACACAACCCTCAATACATTAAGATTGTACAAAGATCCACAAAAAATTAGCATCGAAAACTAATATCCTCAAAACATTAGGATATAGTCAGAGACACAACCCTCATTACATTAAAATTGGACAAAGACCCTTTCAGCATTAGTATCTAAAACTAACATCGTCAAAACACGTGGATGTAGTTAGAGACACGACCATCAATACATTAGGATTGGACAAAGACCCTCAAAACATTAGTATCGAAAACTAATATTCTTAAAACACTAGGATATAGTTATAGACACAACCCTCATTACATTAGGATTTGACAAAGACCCTCAAAATATTATGATCGAAAACTAATATCCTCAAAGCACTAGGATATAGTTAGAGACACAACCCTCAATACATTAAGATTGGACAAAGACCCTCAAAATATTAGGATCAAAGACTAATATCCTCAAAACATTAGGATATAGTTATAGACACAACCCTCAATACATCAGGATTGTACAAAGACCCTCAAAATATCTGGATCGAAAACTAATATCCTCAAAACATTTGGATATAGTTACTGACACAACCCTCAATACATTGGTATTGGACAAAGACCCTCAAAAAATTAGAATCGAAAACTAATATCCTCAAAACATTAAGATATAGTTAGAGACTTAACCCTCAATACATTAAAATTGGACAAAGACCCTTTAAGCTTTAGTATCTAAAACTAATATTGTAAAAACACTAGGATATAGTTAGAGACACAACCCTCAATACATTAGGATTGGACAAAGACCCTTAAAACATTAGGATCGACAACTAATATCCTCAAAACATTAGTGTATATTTAGAGACACAACCCTCAATACACTAGGATTGGACAAAGACCCTTAAAACATTAGTATCGAAAACTAATATCCTCAAAACACTAGGATATAGTTATAAACACAACCCTCAATACATTAGGATTGGACAAAGGCCCTAAAAAAATTAGGATCGAAAACTAATATCCTCAAAACATTAGGATATAGTTAGAGACACAACCCTCAATACATTAATATTGGACAAAGACTCTTTAAGCTTTAGTATCTAAAACTAAGATCGTCAAAACACTTGGATATAGTTAGAGACACAACCCTCAATACATTAGGATTGGACAAAGACCCTCAAAACATTAGTATTAAAAACTAATATCCTTAAAACACTAGGATATAGTTATAGACACAACCCTCATTACATTAGGATTAGACAAAGACCCTCAAAATATTATGATCGAAAACTAATATCCTCAAAACACTAGGATATAGTTAGAGACACAACCCTCAATACATTAAGATTGGACAAAGACCCTCAAAACATTAGGATCGAAGACTAATATCCTCAAAACATTAGGATATAGTTATAGACACAACCCTCAATACATTAGGATTGGACAAAGACCCTCAAAATATTTGGATCGAAAACTAATATACTCAAAACATTTGGATATAGTTACTGACAAAACCCTCAATACATTGGTATTGAACAAAGACACTCAAAAAATTAGGATCGAAAACTAATATCCTCAAAACATTAAGATATAGTTAGAGACTTAACCCTCAATACATTAAAATTGGACAAAGACCCTTTAAGCTTTAGTATCTAAAACTAATATTGTAAAAACACTAGGATATAGTAAGAGACACAACCCTAAATACATTAGGATTGGACAAAGACCCATAAAACACTAGGATCGACAACTAATATCCTCAAAACATTAGTGTATAGTTAGAGACACAACCCTCAATACACTAGGATTTGACAAAGACCGTCAAAATATTAGGATCGAAAACTAATATCCTCAAAACACTAGGATATAGTTAGAGACACAACCCTCAATACATTAGGATTGTACAAAGATCCACAAAAAATTAGGATCGAAAACTAATATCCTCAAAACATTAGGATATAGTTAGAGACACAACCCTCAATACATTAAAATTGGACAAAGACCCTTTAAGCATTATTATCTAAAACTAACATCGTCAAAACACGTGGATGTAGTTAGAGACACGACCCTCAATACATTAGGATTGGACAAAGACCCTCAAAACATTAGTATCGAAAACTAATATCCTTAAAACACTAGGATATAGTTATAGACACAACCCTTATTACATTAGGATTTGACAAAGACCCTCAAAATATTATGATCGAAAACTAATATCCTCAAAGCACTAGGATATAGTTAGAGACACAACCCTCAATACATTAAGATTGGACAAAGACCCTCAAAATATTAGGATCAAAGACTAATATCCTCAAAACATTAGGATATAGTTATAGACACAACCCTCAATACATCAGGATTGGACAAAGACCCTCAAAATATTTGGATCGAAAACTAATATCCTCAAAACATTTGGTTATAGTTACTGACACAACCCTCAATACATTGGTATTGGACAAAGACCCTCAAAAAATTAGAATCGAAAACTAATATCCTCAAAACATTAAGATATAGTTACAGACTTAACCCTCAATACATTAAAATTGGACAAAGACCCTTTAAGCTTTAGTATCTAAAACTAATATTGTAAAAACACTAGGATATAGTTAGAGACACAACCCTCAATACATTAGGATTGGACAAAGACCCTTAAAACATTAGGTTCGACAACTAATATCCTCAAAACATTAGTGTATATTTAGAGACACAACCCTCAATACACTAGGATTGGACAAAGACCCTCAAAACATTAGTATCGAAAACTAATATCCTCAAAACACTAGGATATAGTTATAAACCCAACCCTCAATACATTAGGATTGGACAAAGACCCTCAAAAAATTAGGATCGAAAACTAATATCCTCAAAACATTAGGATATAGTTAGAGACACAACCCTCAATACATTAATATTGGACAAAGACCCTTTAAGCTTTAGTATCTAAAACTAAGATAGTCAAAACACTTGGATATAGTCAGAGACACGACCCTCAATACATTAGGATTGGACAAAGACCCTCAAAACATTAGTATCAAAAACTAATATCCTTAAAACACTAGGATATAGTTATAGACACAACCCTCATTACATTAGGATTAGACAAAGACCCTCAAAATATTATGATCGAAAACTAATATCCTCAAAACACTAGGATATAGTTAGAGACACAACCCTCAATACATTAAGATTGGACAAAGACCCTCATAACATTATGATCGAAGACTAATATCCTCAAAACACTAGGATATAGTTAGAGACACAACCCTCAATACATTAGGATTGGACAAAGACCCTCAAAACATTAGGATCGAATATTAATATCCTCAAAACATTAGGATATAGTTATAGACACAACCCTCAATACATTAGGATTGGACAAAGACCCTCAAAACATTAGGATCGAAGACTAATATCCTCAAAACATTAGGATATAGTTATAGACACAACCCTCAATACATTAGGATTGGACAAAGACTATCAAAATATTTGGATCGAAAACTAATATCCTCAAAACATTTGGATATAGTTACTGAATAACCCTCAATACATTGGTATCGGACAAAGACCCCCAAAAAATTAGGATTGAAAACTAATATCCTCAAAACATTAAGATATAGTTAGAGACTTAACCCTCAATACATTAAAATTGGACAAAGACCCTTTAAGCTTTAGTATCTAAAAATAATATTGTAAAAACACTAGGATATAGTTAGAGACACAACCCTGAATACATTAGGATTGGACAAAGACCCTTAAAACTTTAGGATCGACAACTAATATCCTCAAAACATTAGTGTATAGTTAGAGACACAATGCTCAATACACTAGGATTGGACAAAGACCCTCAAAACATTAGTATCGAAAACTAATATCCTCAAAACACTAGGATATAGTTATAAAAACAACCCTCAATACATTAGGATTGGACAAAGACCCTCAAAAAATTAGGATCGAAAACTAATATCCTCAAAACATTCGGATATAGTTAGAGACACAACCCTCAATACATTAAAATTGGACAAAGACCCTTTAAGCATTAGTATCTAAAACTACAATCATCAAAACACTTGGATATAGTTAGAGACACGACCCTCAATACATTAGGATTGGACAAAGACCCTCAAAACATTAGTATCGAAAACTAATATCCTTAAAACATTAGTATATAGTTATAGACACAACCCTCATTACATTTGGATTGGACAAAGACCCTCAAAATATTATGATCGAAAACTAATATCCTCAAAACACTAGGATATAGTTAGAGACACAACCCTCAATACATTAGGATTGGACAAAGACCCTCAAAACATTAGGATCAAAGACTAATATCCTCAAAACATTAGGATATAGTTAGAGACACAACCCTCAATACATTAAAATTGGACAAAGACCCTCAATATATTTGGATTGAAAACTAATATCCTCAAAACATTTGGGTATAGTTACTGACACAACCCTCAATACATTGTTATTGGACAAAGACCCTCAAAAAATTAGGATCGAAAACTAATATCCTCAAAACATTAAGATATAGTTAGAGACTTAACCCTCGATACATTAAAATTGGACAAACACCCTTTAAGCTTTAGTATCTAAAACTAATATTGTAAAAACACTAGGATATAGTGAGAGACATAACCCTCAATACATTAGGATTGGACGAAGACCCTTAAAACATTAGGATCGACAACTAATATCCTCAAAACATTAGTGTATAGTTAGAGACACAACCCTCAATACACTAGGATTGGACAAAAACCGTCAAAATATTAAGATCGAAAACTAATATCCTCAAAACACTAGGGTATAGTTAGAGACACAACCCTCAATACATTAGGATTGTACAAAGATCCACTAAAAATTAGGATTGAAAACTAATATCCTCAAAACATTAGGATATAGTTAGAGACACAAGCCTCAATACATTAAAATTGGACAAAGACCCTTTAAGCATTAGTATCTAAAACTAACATCGTCAAAACACTTGGATATAGTTAGAGACACGACCCTCAATACATTAGGATTGGACAAAGACCCTCAAAACATTAGTATCGAAAACTAATATCCTTAAAACACTAGGATATAGTTATAGACACAACCCTCGTTACATTAGGATTGGACAAAGACCCTCAAAATACTATGATCGAAAACTAATATCCTCAAAACACTAGGATATAGTTAGCGACACAACCCTCAATACATTAGGATTGGACAAAGACCCTCAAAACATTAGGATCGAATACTAATATCCTCAAAACATTAGGATATAGTTAGAGACAGAACCCTCAATACATTAAAATTGGACAAAGACCCTCAAAATATTTGGATCGAAAACTAATATCCTCAAAACATTTGGATATAGTTACTGACACAACCCTCAATACATTGGTATTGGACAAAGACCCTCAAAAAATTAGGATCGAAAACTAATATCCTGAAAACATTAAGATATAGTTAGAGACTTAACCCTCAATACATTAAAAATGGAAAAAGACCCTTTAAGCTTTAGTATCTAAAACTAATATTGTAAAAACACTAGGATATAGTTAGAGACACAACCCTCAATACATTAGGATTGGACAAAGACCCTTAAAACATTAGGATCGACAACTAATATCCTCAAAACATTAGTGTATAGTTAGAGACACAACCCTCAATACACTCGGATTGGACAAAGACCGTCAAAATATTAGGATCGAAAACTAATATCCTCAAAACACTAGGATATACTTAGAGACACAACCATCATTACATTAGGATTGTACAAAGATCCACAAAAAATTAGGATCAAAAACTAATATCCTCAAAACATTAGGATATAGTTAGAGACACAACCCTCAATACATTAAAATTGGACAAAGAACCTTTAAGCATTAGTATCTAAAACTAACATCGTCAAAACACGTGGATGTAGTTAGAGACACGACCATCAATACATTAGGATTGGACAAAGACCCTCAAAACATTAGTATCGAAAACTAATATTCTTAAAACACTAGGATATAGTTATAGACACAACCCTCATTACATTAGGATTTGACAAAGACCCTCAAAATATTATGATCGAAAACTAATATCCTCAAAGCACTAGGATATAGTTAGAGACACAACCCTCAATACATTAAGATTGGACAAAGACCCTCAAAATATTAGGATCAAAGACTAATATCCTCAAAACATTAGGATATAGTTATAGACACAACCCTCAATACATCAGGATTGTACAAAGACCCTCAAAATATCTGGATCGAAAACTAATATCCTCAAAACATTTGGATATAGTTACTGACACAACCCTCAATACGTTGGTATTGGACAAAGACCCTCAAAAAATTAGAATCGAAAACTAATATCCTCAAAACATTAAGATATAGTTAGAGACTTAACCCTCAATACATTAAAATTGGACAAAGACCCTTTAAGCTTTAGTATCTAAAACTAATATTGTAAAAACACTAGGATATAGTTAGAGACACAACCCTCAATACATTAGGATTGGACAAAGACCCTTAAAACATTAGGATCGACAACTAATATCCTCAAAACATTAGTGTATATTTAGAGACACAACCCTCAATACACTAGGATTGGACAAAGACCCTTAAAACATTAGTATCGAAAACTAATATCCTCAAAACACTAGGATATAGTTATAAACACAACCCTCAATACATTAGGATTGGACAAAGGCCCTAAAAAAATTAGGATCGAAAACTAATATCCTCAAAACATTAGGATATAGTTAGAGACACAACCCTCAATACATTAATATTGGACAAAGACTCTTTAAGCTTTAGTATCTAAAACTAAGATCGTCAAAACACTTGGATATAGTTAGAGACACAACCCTCAATACATTAGGATTGGACAAAGACCCTCAAAACATTAGTATTAAAAACTAATATCCTTAAAACACTAGGATATAGTTATAGACACAACCCTCATTACATTAGGATTAGACAAAGACCCTCAAAATATTATGATCGAAAACTAATATCCTCAAAACACTAGGATATAGTTAGAGACACAACCCTCAATACATTAAGATTGGACAAAGACCCTCAAAACATTAGGATCGAAGACTAATATCCTCAAAACATTAGGATATAGTTATAGACACAACCCTCAATACATTAGGATTGGACAAAGACCCTCAAAATATTTGGATCGAAAACTAATATCCTCAAAACATTTGGATATAGTTACTGACAAAACCCTCAATACATTGGTATTGAACAAAGACACTCAAAAAATTAGGATCGAAAACTAATATCCTCAAAACATTAAGATATAGTTAGAGACTTAACCCTCAATACATTAAAATTGGACAAAGACCCTTTAAGCTTTAGTATCTAAAACTAATATTGTAAAAACACTAGGATATAGTAAGAGACACAACCCTAAATACATTAGGATTGGACAAAGACCCATAAAACACTAGGATCGACAACTAATATCCTCAAAACATTAGTGTATAGTTAGAGACACAACCCTCAATACACTAGGATTTGACAAAGACCGTCAAAATATTAGGATCGAAAACTAATATCCTCAAAACACTAGGATATAGTTAGAGACACAACCCTCAATACATTAGGATTGTACAAAGATCCACAAAAAATTAGGATCGAAAACTAATATCCTCAAAACATTAGGATATAGTTAGAGACACAACCCTCAATACATTAAAATTGGACAAAGACCCTTTAAGCATTATTATCTAAAACTAACATCGTCAAAACACGTGGATGTAGTTAGAGACACGACCCTCAATACATTAGGATTGGACAAAGACCCTCAAAACATAGTATCGAAAACTAATATCCTTAAAACACTAGGATATAGTTATAGACACAACCCTTATTACATTAGGATTTGACAAAGACCCTCAAAATATTATGATCGAAAACTAATATCCTCAAAGCACTAGGATATAGTTAGAGACACAACCCTCAATACATTAAGATTGGACAAAGACCCTCAAAATATTAGGATCAAAGACTAATATCCTCAAAACATTAGGATATAGTTATAGACACAACCCTCAATACATCAGGATTGGACAAAGACCCTCAAAATATTTGGATCGAAAACTAATATCCTCAAAACATTTGGTTATAGTTACTGACACAACCCTCAATACATTGGTATTGGACAAAGACCCTCAAAAAATTAGAATCGAAAACTAATATCCTCAAAACATTAAGATATAGTTACAGACTTAACCCTCAATACATTAAAATTGGACAAAGACCCTTTAAGCTTTAGTATCTAAAACTAATATTGTAAAAACACTAGGATATAGTTAGAGACACAACCCTCAATACATTAGGATTGGACAAAGACCCTTAAAACATTAGGTTCGACAACTAATATCCTCAAAACATTAGTGTATATTTAGAGACACAACCCTCAATACACTAGGATTGGACAAAGACCCTCAAAACATTAGTATCGAAAACTAATATCCTCAAAACACTAGGATATAGTTATAAACCCAACCCTCAATACATTAGGATTGGACAAAGACCCTCAAAAAATTAGGATCGAAAACTAATATCCTCAAAACATTAGGATATAGTTAGAGACACAACCCTCAATACATTAATATTGGACAAAGACCCTTTAAGCTTTAGTATCTAAAACTAAGATAGTCAAAACACTTGGATATAGTCAGAGACACGACCCTCAATACATTAGGATTGGACAAAGACCCTCAAAACATTAGTATCAAAAACTAATATCCTTAAAACACTAGGATATAGTTATAGACACAACCCTCATTACATTAGGATTAGACAAAGACCCTCAAAATATTATGATCGAAAACTAATATCCTCAAAACACTAGGATATAGTTAGAGACACAACCCTCAATACATTAAGATTGGACAAAGACCCTCATAACATTAGGATCGAAGACTAATATCCCCAAAACATTAGGAAATAGTTATAGACACAACCCTCAATACATTAGGATTGGAAAAAGACCCTCAAAATATTTGGATCGAAAACTAATATCCTCAAAACATTTGGGATATAGTTACTGACAAAACCCTCAATACATTGGTATTGGACAAAGACCCTCAAAAAATTAGGATCGAAAACTAATATCCTCAAAACATTAAGATATAGTTAGAGACCTAACCCTCAATACATGAAAATTGGACAAAGACCCCTTTAAGCTTTAGTATCTAAAACTAATATTGTAAAAACACTAGGATATAGCAATAGGACACAACCCTAAATACATTAGGATTGGACAAAGACCCATAAAACATTAGGATCGACAACTAATATCCTCAAAACATTGGTGTATAGTTAGAGACATAACCCTCAATACACTAGGATTGGACAAAGACTGTCAAAATATTAGGATCGAAAACTAATATCCTCAAAACACTAGGATATAGTTAGTGACACAACCCTCAATACATTAGGATTGTACAAAGATCCACAAAAAATTAGGATCGAAAACTAATATCCTCAAAACATTAGGATATAGTTAGAGACACAACCCTCAATACATTAAAACTGGACAAAGACCCTTTAAGCATTAGTATCTAAAACTAACATCGTCAAAACACGTGGATGTAGTTAGAGACACGACCCTCAATACATTAGGATTGGACAAAGACCCTCAAAACATTAGTATCGAAAACTAATATCCTTAAAACACTAGGATATAGTTATAGACACAACCCTCATTACAATAGGATTTGACAAAGACCCTCGAAATATTATGATCGAAAACTAATATCCTCAAAACACTAGGATATAGTTAGAGGACACAACCCTCAATATATTAAGATTGGACAAAGACCCTTTAAATATTAGGATCAAAGACTAATATCCTCAAAACATTAGGATATAGTTATAGACACAACCCTCAATACATCAGGATTGGAAAAACGACCCTCAAAATATTTGGATCGAAAACTAATATCCTCAAAACATTTGGACATAGTTACTGACACAACCCTCAATACATTGGTATTGGACAAAGACCCTCAAAAAATTAGAATTGAAAACTAATATCCTCAAAACATTAAGATATAGTTAAAGACTTAACTCTCAATACATTAAAATTGGACATAGACCCTTTAAGCTTTAGTATCTAAAAATAATATTGTAAAAACACTAGGATATAGTTAGAGACACAACCCTCAATACATTAGGATTGGACAAAGACCCTTAAAACATTAGGATCGACAACTAATATCCTCAAAATATTAGTGTATAGTTAGAGACACAACCCTCAATACACTAGGATTGGACAAAGACCCTCAAAACATTAGTATCGAAAACTAATATCCTGAAAACACTAGGATATAGTTATAAACACGACCCTCAATACATTGGATTTGACAAAGACCCTCAAAACATTTGGATTGAAAACTAATATCCTCAACATACTAGGATATAGTTAGAGACACAACCCTCAATACATTAGGATTGGACAAAGACCCTCAAAACATTAGTATCGAAAACTAATATCCTCAAAACACTAGGATATAGTTACAGACACACCCCTCAATACATTAGGATTTGACAAAGACCCTCAAAACATTAGGATCAAAGGCTAATATCCTCAAAACATTAGGATATAGTTACAGACACAACCCTCAATACATTAGGATTGGAGAAAGACTCTCAATATATTAGGATCGAAACTAATATCCTCAAAACATTTGGATATAGTTATTGGCACAACCCTCAATACATTGGTATTGGTCAAAGACCCTCAAAAAACTAGGATCGAAAACTAATATCCTCAAAACATTAAGATATAGTTAGAGACACAACCCTCAATACATTAAAATTGGACAAAGACCCTTTAAGCATTAGTATCTAAAACTATATTGTCAAAACACTAGGATATAGTTAGAGACACAACCCTCAATACATTAGGATTGGACAAAGACCCTTAAAACATTAGGATCGACCACTAATATCCTCAGAACATTAGTGTATTGTTAGAGACACAACCCTCAATACATTAGGATTGGACAAAGACCCTAAAAACATTAGTATCGAAAACTAATATCCTTAAAACATTAGGATATAATAAGGGACACGACCCTCAATACATTAGGATTGGACAAAGACCCTCAAAACATGTGGATTGAAAACTAATATCCTCAACATACTAGGATATAGTTAGAGACACAACCTGCAATACATTAGAGTTAGACAAAGACCCTCAAAACATTAGTATCGAAATCTAATATCCTCAAAACACTAGGATATAGTTAGAGAAATAACCATCAATACTTTAGGATTGGACAAAGACCCTCAAAACATTAGTATCGAAAACTAATATCCTCAAAACACTAGGATATAATTATAGACACAACCCTCAATACATTAGGATTGGACAAAGACCCTCAAAACATTAGGATGGAAGATTAACATCCTCAAAACATTAGGATATACTTACAGACACAACCCTCAACACATTAGGAATGGAGAAATACACTCAAAATATTAGGATCGAAACTAATATCCTCAAAACATTTGGATATAGTTACTGGAACAACCCTCAATACATTGGTATTGTACAAAGGCCCTCAAAAAATTAGGATCGAAAACTAATATCCTCAAAACATTAAGATATAGTTAGAGACACAACCCTCAATACATTAAAATTGGACAAAGACCCTTTAAGCATTAGTATCTAAAAACTATATTGTCAAAACACTAGGATATAGTTAGAGACACAACCCTCAATACATTAGGATTGGACAAAGACCCTTAAAACATTAGGATCGACCACTAATATCCTCAAAACATTAGTGTATAGTTAGAGACACAACCCTCAATACATTAGGATTGGACAAAGACCCTAAAAACATTAGTATCGAAAACTAATATCCTTAAAACATTAGGATATAATAAGGGACACAACCCTCCATACATTAGGATTGGAAAAGACCCTCAAAACATGTGGATTGAAAACTAATATCCTCAACATACTAGGATATAGTTAGAGACACAACCCTCAATACATTAGAGTTGGACAAAGACCCTCAAAACATTAGTATCGAAATCTAATATCCTCAAAAAACTAGGATATAGTTACAGACATAACCCTCAATACATTTGGATTGTACAAAGACCCTCAAAACATTAGTATCGAAAACTAATATCCTCAAAACACTAGGATATAGTTATAGAGACAACCCTAAATACATTAGGATTGGACAAAGACCCACAAAACATTAGGATCGAAAACTAATATCCTCAAAAAAACTAGGATATAGTTAGAGTCACAACCCTCAATACGTTGGGATTGGACAAAGTATCCCAAACCATTAGGATCAAAACTAATATCCTCAAAACACTAGGATATAGTTAGAGAGACAACCCTCAATCTATTAGAATTGGACAAAGACCTTTAAACCATTAGGATCGAAAACTAATATCCTTAAAACACTAGTATATAGTTAGAGACACAACCCTCAATACATTAGGATTGGACAAAGACCCTAAAAACATTAGTATCGAAAACTAATATCCTTAAAACATTAGGATATAATAAGGGACACAACCCTCAATACATTAGGATTGGAAAAGACCCTCAAAACATGTGGATTGAAAACTAATATCCTCAACATACTAGGATATAGTTAGAGACACAACCCTCAATACATTAGAGTTAGACAAAGACCCTCAAAACATTAGTATCGAAATCTAATATCCTCAAAAAACTAGGATATAGTTATAGACATAACCCTCAATACATTAGGATTGTACAAAGACCCTCAAAACATTAGTATCGAAAACTAATATCCTCAAAACACTAGGATATAGTTATAGACACAACCCTTAATACATTAGGATTGGACAAAGACCCTTAAAACATTAGGGTCGAAAACAAATATCCTCAAAACACTAGGATATAGTCAGAGACACAACCCTCAATACATTGGGATTGGACAAAGACCCTACAAAACATTATTATCCAAAACTAATATCCCCAAAACACTAGGATATAGTTATAGGCATAACCCTCAATACATTAGGATTGGACAAAGACCCTCAAAACATAAGGATCGAAAACTAATATCCTCAAAACATTATGATATAGTAAGAGACACAACCCTCAATACATTAAAATTGGACAAAGACTCTATAAGCATTAGTATCTAAAACTAACATCGTCAAAACACAAGGATATAGTTAGAGACACAACCCTCAATACAATAGGATTGAACAAAGACCCTCAAAACATTAGTATCGAAAACTAATATTCTTAAAACACAAGGATATAGTTATAGACACAACCCTCATTACATTAGGATTGGACAAAGACCCTCAAAACATTATGATCGAAAACTAATATCCTCAAAACATTAGGATATAGTTATAGACACAACCCTCAATGCATTAGGATTGGACAAAGACCCTCAAAACATTAGGATCGAATACTAATATCCTCAAAACATTAGGATATAGTTACAGACACAACCCTCAATACATTAGGATTGGACAAAGACCCTCAAAAGATTAGGATCGAAAACTAATATCCTCAAAACATTTGGAGATAGTTACTGACAGTACCCTCAATACATTGGTATTGGACAAAGACCCTCAAAAAATTAGGATTGAAAACTAATATCCTCAAAATAGTAAGATATAGTTAGAGACACAACCCTCAATACATTAAAATTGGACAAAGACCCTTTAAGCATTAGTATCTAAAACTAATATTGTCAAAACACTAGGATATAGTTAGAGACACAACCTTCAATACATTAGGATTGGACAAAGACCCTTAAAATATTAGGATCGACAACTAATATCCTCAAAACATTAGTGTATAGTTAGAGACACAACCCTCAATACATTAGGATTGGACAAAGACCCTCAAAACATTAGTATCGAAAACTAATATCCTTAAAACATTAGGATATAGTTAGAGACACGACACTCAATACATTAGGATTGAACAAAGACGCTCAAAATATTAGGATCGAAGACTAATATCCTCAAAATATTAGGATATAGTTACCGACACAACCCTCAATACATTAGGATTGGACAGAGACCCTCAAAATATTAGGATCGAAAACTAATATCCTCATAACATTTGGATATAGCTAATGGTGCAACCCTCAATACATTGGAATTGGACAAAGACCCTCAAAACATTAGTTTCGAAAACTAATATCCTGAAAACACTAGGATATAGTTATAGACACAACCCTCAATACATTAGGATTGGACAAAGACCCTCAAAACATTAGTATCGAAAACTAATATCCTCAAAACATTAGTGTATAGTTAGAGACACGACCCTCAATACATTAGGATTGGACAAAGGCCATCAAATCATTAGGATCGAAAACTAATATCCTCAAAACACTAGGATATAGTTAGAAACATAACCCTCAATACATTAGGATTGGACAAAGACCCTCAAAACATTAGTATCGAAAACTGATATCCTCAAAACACTAGGACGTAGTTATAGACACAACCCTCAATACAATTAGGATTGACAAAGACCCTCAAACATTAGGATAGAAAACTAATATCCTCAAAACACTAGAATAAGTTAGAGACACAACCCTCAATATATTGGGATTGGACAAAGACCTTCAAACCATTAAGATCGAAAACTAATATCCTCAAAACACTAGGGTATAGTTATAGACACAACCCTCAATACATTAGGATTGGACAAAGACCCTCAAACATTAGGATCGAAAACTAATATTCTCAAAACACTAGGATAAATTCAGAGACACAACCCTCAATACATTGGGATTGGACAAAGACCGTCAAACCATTAGGATCGAAAACTAATATCCTCAAAACACTAGGATATAGTTATAGACAAAACCCTCAATACATTAGAATTTGACAAAGACCCTCAAAAGTATTAGGATCGAAAACTAATATCCTCAAAACACTAGGATATAGTTATAGACACAACCCTGAATTCATTAGTATCGGACAAAGACCCACAAAAAATTAGGATCGAAAACTAATTTCCTCAAAACATTAGGATATAGTTACAGAAACAACCCTCAATACATTAGGATTGGACAAAGGCCTTCAAACCATTAGTATCGAAAACTAATATCCTCAAAACACTAGGATATAGTTATTGACACAACCCTCAATACATTAGGATTGACAAAGACCTCAAAAAATTAGGATTAAAAACTAATTTCCACAAAACATTAGGATTGGACAAAGACCCTCAAAAATTAGGATCGAAAACTAATATACTCCAAACACTATGATATAGTTAGAAACACAACCCTCAATTATTAAAATGGACAAAGACCCTTTAAGCATTAGTATCTAAAACTAATATTGTCAAACCACTAGGATATAGTTAGAAAGATGACCCTCAATACATTAGGATTGGACAAAGACCCTTAGAACATTAGTATCAAAAACTAATATCCTTAAAACATTAGGATATAGTTAGAGACACGACCCTCAATACATTAGGATTGGACAAAGACCCTGAAAACATTAGATGGAAAACTATTATCCTCAAAACACTAGGATATAGGTAGAGACACAACCTTCAATACATTAGGATTGGACAAAGACCCTTAAAACGTTAGGATCGACAACTAATATCCTTAAAACATTAGTGTATAGTTATAGACACAACCCTCAATACATTAGGATTGGACAAAGACCTCAAAACATTAGGATCAAAAACTAATATCCTCAAAACCATAGGATATAGTTAGAGACACAACCCTCAATACATTAGGATTGGACAAAGACCCAGAAAAATTTAGGATTGAAAACTAATATCCTCAAAACATTAGGATATAGTTACAGACACAACCCTCAATACATTAGGATTGGACAAAGACCCTCAAAACATTAGTATCAAAAACTAATATCCTCAAACTACTAGGATATAAATATTGCACAACCCTCAATACATTAGGATTGACAAAGACCCTCAAAAAATTAGGATTGAAAACTAATATCCTCAATACATTAGGATTGGACAAAGACCCTCAAAACATTAGTATCGAAAACTACTATCCTCAAAACACTAGGATATAGTTAGAGACACAACCCTCAATACATTAAAATTGGACAAAGACCCTTTAAGCATTAGTATCTAAAACTAACATCGTCAAAACACTAGGATATAGTTAGAGACACGACCCTCAATACATTAGGATTTAACAAAGACCCTCAAAACATTAGTATCGAAAACTAATATCCTTAAAACACTAGGATATAGTTATAGACACAACCCTCATTACATTAGGATTGACAAAGACCGTCAAAATATATGATCGAAAACTAATATCCTCCAACACTAGGATATAGTTAGAGACACAACCCTCAATACATTGGGATTGGACAAAGACCCTCAAAACATTAGTATCGAAACTAATATCCTCAAAACACTAGGATATAGTTAGAGACACAAACCTCAATACATTAGGATTGAACAAAAGACCCCGAAAAATTAGGATCGAAAACTAATATCCTGAAACATTAGGATATAGTTACAGACACAACCCTTATACATTAGGATTGGACAAAGACCCTCAAAACATTAGTATCGAAATCTAATATCCTCAAAACACTAGGATATAGTTAGAGACACAACCCTCAATACATTAAAATTGGGACCAAGACCTCAAAATATTAGGATCGAAAACTAATATCCTCAAAACATTTGGATGTAGTTACTGACACAACCCTCAGTACATTGGTATTGGACACAGACCCTCAAAAAATTAGGATCGAAAACTAATATCCTTAAAACATTAAGATATAGTTAGAGACACAACCCTCAATACATTAAAATTGGACAAAGACCCTTTAAGCATTAGTATTGAAACTAATATCCTCAAAACACTAGGATATAGTTATAGACACGACCCTCAATACATTAGGATTGGACAAAGACCCTCAAAACATTAGTATCGAAAACTAATATTCTTAAAACATTAGGATATAGTTATAGACACAACCCTCATTACATAGGATTGGATAAAGACCCTTAAAACATTAGGATCGAAAACTAATATCCTCAAACAATACGATATAATTACAGACACAACCCTCAATACATTAGGATTGGACAAAGACCCTCAAAACATTAGGATCGAAGACTAATATCCTCAAAACAATACGATATAGTTACAGATACAACCCCAATACATTAGGATTGGACAAAGACCCTCAAAACATTAGGATCGAAAACTAATATCCTCAAAACATTAGGATATAGTTACAGACACAACCCTCAATACATTAGGATTGGACAAAGACCCTCAAAACATTAGGATCGAAAACTAATATCCTCAAAACATTAGGATATAGTTACAGACACAACCCTCAATACATTAGGATTGACAAAGACCCTTAAAACATTAGTATCGAAAACTAATATCCTTAAAACATTAGGATATAGTTATAGACACAACCCTCATTACATTAGGATTGGACAAAGACCCTAAAAAATTAGGATCGAAAACTAATATCCTCAAAACAATACGATATAATTACAGACACAACCCTCAATACATTAGGATTGGACAAGACCCTCAAAACATTAGGATCGAAGACTAATATCCTCAAAACAATACGATGTAGTTACAGATACAACCCCAATACATTAGGATTGGACAAAGACCCTCAAAACATTAGGATCGAAAACTAATATCCTGAAAACATTAGGATATAGTTACAGACACAACCCTCAATACATTAGGATTGGACAAAGACCCTCAAAACATTAGGATCGAAAGCTAATATCCTCAAACACTAGGATATATTTAGAGACACAACCCTCAATACATTAGGATTGACAAAGATTCTCAAACATTAGTATCGAAAACTAATATCCTTAAAACATTAGGATATAGTTAGAGACATGACCCTCAATACATTAGGATTGGATAAAGACCCTTAAAAACATTAGGATCGAAAACTAATATCCTCAAAACACTAGGATATAGTTATAGACACAACCCTCGATACATTAGGATTGGAGAAAGACCCTCAAAAAAATAAGGATCGAAAACTAATATCCTAAAACATTAGGGTATAGTTACTGACACAACCCTCAATACACTGGGATTGGAAACAGACCCTCAAAACATTAGGATCGAAAACTAATATCCTCAAAACATTAGGATATAGTTACAGACACAACCCTCAATACATTAGGATTGGACAAAGACCCTCAAAACATTAATTTCGAAAACTAATATCCTCAAAACACTTGGATATAGTTATTGACACAACCCTCAATACATTATGATTGGACAAAGACCCTCAAAAAAATTTGGATCGAAAATTAATATCCTTAATACATTAGGATTGGACAAAGACCATCAAAACATTAGTATCGAAAACTAATATCCTCAAAACACTAGGATATAGTTAGAGACACAACCCTCAATACATTAAAATTGGACCAAGACCCTCAAATATTAGGATCGAAAACTAATATCCTCAAAACATTTGGATGTAGTTACTGACACAACCCTTAGTACATTGGTATTGGACAAAGACCCTCAAAAATTAGGATCGAAAACTAATATCCTTAAAACATTAAGATATAGTTAGAGACACAACCCTCATACATTAAAATTGGACAAAGACCCTTTAAGCATTAGTATCGAAAACTAATATCCTCAAAACACTAGGATATAGTTATAGACACGACCCTCAATACATTAGGATTGGACAAAGACCCTCAAAACATTAGTATCGAAAACTAATATCCTTAAAACATTAGGATATAGTTATACACACAACCCTCAGTACATTAGGATTGGACAAAGACCCTTAAAACATTAGGATCGAAAACTAATATCCTCAAAACAATACGATATAATTACAGACACAACCCTCATACATTAGGATTGGACAAAGACCCTCAAAACATTAGGATCGAAGACTAATATCCTCAAAACAATACGATATAGTTACAGATACAACCCAATACATTAGGATTGGACAAAGACCCTCAAAACATTAGGATCGAAAACTAATATCCTCAAAACATTAGGATATAGATACAGACACAACCCTCAATACATTAGGATTGGACAAAGACCCTCAAACATTAGGATCGAAAACTAATATCTCAAACATTAGGATATAGTTACAGACACAACCCTCAATACATTAGGATTGGACAAAGACCCTTAAAACATTAGTATCGAAAACTATATCCTTAAAACATTAGGATATAGTTATAGACACAACCCTCATTACATTAGGATTGGACAAAGACCCTTAAAAAATTAGGATCGAAAACTAATATCCTCAAAACAATACGATATAATTACAGACACAACCCTCAATACATTAGGATTGGACAAAGACCCTCAAAACAATACGATGTAGTTACAGATACAACCCAATACATTAGGATTGGACAAAGACCCTCAAAACATTAGGATCGAAAACTAATATCCTGAAAACATTAGGATATAGTTACAGA
Source organism: Lathyrus sativus (assembly GCA_963859935.3). Lineage (NCBI taxonomy): Eukaryota > Viridiplantae > Streptophyta > Magnoliopsida > Fabales > Fabaceae > Lathyrus > Lathyrus sativus. Next base: position 118,901 of record CAWUDS030003743.1, on the reverse strand, counting down.
CACACCCCAATACATTAGGATTGGACAAAGACCCTCAAACATTAGGATCGAAAGCTAATATCCTCAAAACACTAGGATATATTTAGAGACACAACCCTCAATACATTAGGATTGGACAAAGATTCTCAAAACATTAGTATCGAAAACTAATATCCTTAAAACGTTAGGATATAGTTAGAGACATGACCCTCAATACATTAGGATTGGATAAGACCCTTAAAACATTAGGATCGAAAACTATATCCTCAAAACACTAGGATATAGTTATAGACACAACCCTCGATACAATTAGGATTGGAGAAAGACCCTCAAAAAATTAGGATTAAAAACTAATATCCTAAAACATTAGGGTATAGTTACTGACACAACCCTCAATACACTGGGATTGGAAAAAGACCCTCAAAACATTAGGATCGAAAACTAATATCCTCAAAACATTAGGATATAGTTACAGACACAACCCTCAATACATTAGGATTGGACAAAGACCCTCAAAACATTAGTTTCGAAACTATATCCTCAAAACACTTGGATATAGTTGTTGACACAACCCTCAATACATTATGATTGGACAAAGGCCCTCAAAAAATTAGGATTGAAAACTAATATCCTCAATACATAGGATTGGACAAAGACCCTCAAAAATTAGTATCGAAAACTAATATCCTCAAAACACTAGATATAGTTAGAGACACAACCCTCAATACATTAAATTGGACCAAGACCCTCAAAATATTAGGATCGAAAACCTAATATCCTCAAAACATTTGATGTAGTTACTGACACAACCCTAGTACATTGGTATTGGACACAGACCCTCAAAAAATTAGGATCGAAAACTAATATCCTTAAAACATTAAATATAGTTAGAGACACAACCCTCAATACATTAAAATTGGACAAAGACCCTTTAAGCATTAGTATCGAAAACTAATATCCTCAAACACTAGGATATAGTTATAGACACGACCCTCAATACATTAGGATTGGACAAAGACCCTCAAACATTAGTATCGAAAACTAATATCCTTAAAACATTAGGATATAGTTATAGACATAACCCTCATTACATTAGGATTGGACAAAGACCCTTAAAACATTAGGATCGAAAACTAATATCCTCAAAACAATACGATATAATTACAGACATAACCCTCAATACATTAGGATTGGACAAAGACCCTCAAAACATTAGGATCGAAGACTAATATCCTCAAAACAATACGATATAGTTACAGATACAACCCCAATACATTAGGATTGGACAAAGACCCTCAAAACATTAGGATCGAAAACTAATATCCTCAAAACATTAGGATATAGTTACAGACACAACCCTCAATACATTAGGATTGGACAAAGACCCTCAAAACATTAGGATCGAAAGCTAATATCCTCAAAACACTAGGATATAGTTAGAGACACAACCCTCAATACATTAGGATTGGACAAAGATTCTTAAAACATTAGTATCGAAAACTAATATCCTTAAAACGTTAGGATATAGTTAGAGACACGACCCTCAATACATAAGGATTGGATAAAGACCCTTAAAACATTAGGATCGAAAACTAATATCCTCAAAACACTAGGATATAGTTATAGACACAACCCTCAATACATTAGGATTGGAGAAAGACCCTCAAAAAATTAGGATCGAAAACTAATATCCTTAAAACATTAGGGTATAGTTACTGACACAACCCTCAATACATTGGGATTGGAAAAAGACCCTCAAAACATTAGGATCGAAAACTAATATCCTCAAAACATTAGGATATAGTTACAGACACAACCCTCAATACATTAGGATTGGAAAAAGACCCTCAAAACATTAGTTTCGAAAACTAATATCCTCAAAACACTTGGATATAGTTATTGACACAACCCTCAATACATTATGATTGGACAAAGACCCTCAAAAAAATTAGGATCAAAAACTAATATCCTCAATACATTAGGATTGGACAAAGACCCTCAAAACATTAGTATCTAAAACTAATATCCTCAAAACACTAGGATATAGTTAGAGACACAACCCTCAATACATTAAAATTGGACCAAGACCCTAAAAATATTAGGATCGAAAACTAATATCCTCAAAACATTTGGATGTAGTTACTGACACAACCCTCAGTACATTGGTATTGGACAAAGACCCTCAAAAAATTAGGATCGAAAACTAATATCCTTAAAACATTAAGATATAGTTAGAGACACAACCCTCAATACATTAAAATTGGACAAAGACCCTTTAAGCATTAGTATCGAAAACTAATATCCTCAAAACACTAGGATATAGTTATAGACACGACCCTCAATACATTAGGATTGGACAAAGACCCTCAAAACATTAGTATCGAAAACTAATATCCTTAAAACATTAGGATATAGTTATAGACATAACCCTCATTACATTAGGATTGGACAAAGACCCTTAAAACATTAGGATCGAAAACTAATATCCTCAAAACAATACGATATAATTACAGACACAACCCTCAATACATTAGGATTGGACAAAGACCCTCAAAACATTAGGATCGAAGACTAATATCCTCAAAACAATACGATATAGTTACAGATACAACCCTAATACATTAGGATTGGACAAAGACCCTCAAAACATTAGTTTCGAAAACTAATATCCTCAAAACACTTGGATATAGTTGTTGACACAACCCTCAATACATTATGATTGGACAAAGGCCCTCAAAAAAATTAGGATTGAAAACTAATATCCTCAATACATTAGGATTGGACAAAGACCCTCAAAACATTAGTATCGAAAACTAATATCCTCAAAACACTAGGATATAGTTAGAGACACAACCCTCAATACATTAAATTGGACCAAGACCCTCAAAATATTAGGATCGAAAACTAATATCCTCAAAACATTTGGATGTAGTTACTGACACAACCCTCAGTACATTGGTATTGGACACAGACCCTCAAAAAATTAGGATCGAAAACTAATATCCTTAAAACATTAAAATATAGTTAGAGACACAACCCTCAATACATTAAAATTGGACAAAGACCCTTTAAGCATTAGTATCGAAAACTAATATCCTCAAAACACTAGGATATAGTTATAGACACGACCCTCAATACATTAGGATTGGACAAAGACCCTCAAAACATTAGTATCGAAAACTAATATCCTTAAAACATTAGGATATAGTTATAGACATAACCCTCATTACATTAGGATTGGACAAAGACCCTTAAAACATTAGGATCGAAAACTAATATCCTCAAAACAATACGATATAATTACAGACATAACCCTCAATACATTAGGATTGGACAAAGACCCTCAAAACATTAGGATCGAAGACTAATATCCTCAAAACAATACGATATAGTTACAGATACAACCCCAATACATTAGGATTGGACAAAGACCCTCAAAACATTAGGATCGAAAACTAATATCCTCAAAACATTAGGATATAGTTACAGACACAACCCTCAATACATTAGGATTGGACAAAGACCCTCAAAACATTAGGATCGAAAGCTAATATCCTCAAAACACTAGGATATAGTTAGAGACACAACCCTCAATACATTAGGATTGGACAAAGATTCTTAAAACATTAGTATCGAAAACTAATATCCTTAAAACGTTAGGATATAGTTAGAGACACGACCCTCAATACATAAGGATTGGATAAAGACCCTTAAAACATTAGGATCGAAAACTAATATCCTCAAAACACTAGGATATAGTTATAGACACAACCCTCAACACATTAGGATTGGAGAAAGACCCTCAAAAAATTAGGATCGAAAACTAATATCCTTAAAACATTAGGGTATAGTTACTGACACAACCCTCAATACATTGGGATTGGAAAAAGACCCTCAAAACATTAGGATCGAAAACTAATATCCTCAAAACATTAGGATATAGTTACAGACACAACCCTCAATACATTAGGATTGGAAAAAGACCCTCAAAACATTAGTTTCGAAAACTAATATCCTCAAAACACTTGGATATAGTTATTGACACAACCCTCAATACATTATGATTGGACAAAGACCCTCAAAAAAATTAGGATCAAAAACTAATATCCTCAATACATTAGGATTGGACAAAGACCCTCAAAACATTAGTATCTAAAACTAATATCCTCAAAACACTAGGATATAGTTAGAGACACAACCCTCAATACATTAAAATTGGACCAAGACCCTAAAAATATTAGGATCGAAAACTAATATCCTCAAAACATTTGGATGTAGTTACTGACACAACCCTCAGTACATTGGTATTGGACAAAGACCCTCAAAAAATTAGGATCGAAAACTAATATCCTTAAAACATTAAGATATAGTTAGAGACACAACCCTCAATACATTAAAATTGGACAAAGACCCTTTAAGCATTAGTATCGAAAACTAATATCCTCAAAACACTAGGATATAGTTATAGACACGACCCTCAATACATTAGGATTGGACAAAGACCCTCAAAACATTAGTATCGAAAACTAATATCCTTAAAACATTAGGATATAGTTATAGACATAACCCTCATTACATTAGGATTGGACAAAGACCCTTAAAACATTAGGATCGAAAACTAATATCCTCAAAACAATACGATATAATTACAGACACAACCCTCAATACATTAGGATTGGACAAAGACCCTCAAAACATTAGGATCGAAGACTAATATCCTCAAAACAATACGATATAGTTACAGATACAACCCCAATACATTAGGATTGGACAAAGACCCTCAAAACATTAGGATCGAAAACTAATATCCTCAAAACATTAGGATATAGTTACAGACACAACCCTCAATACATTAGGACTGGACAAAGACCCTCAAAAAATTAGGATCGAAAGCTAATATCCTCAAAACACTAGGATATAGTTAGAGACACAACCCTCAATCCATTAGGATTGGACAAAGATTCTTAAAACATTAGTATCGAAAACTAATATCCTTAAAACGTTAGGATATAGTTAGAGACATGACCCTCAATACATTAGGATTGGATAAAGACCCTTAAAACATTAGGATCGAAAACTAATATCCTCAAAACACTAGGATATAGTTATAGACACAACCCTCAATACATTAGGATTGGAGAAAGACCCTCAAAAAATTAGGATCGAAAACTAATATCCTTAAAACATTAGGGTATAGTTACTGACACAACCCTCAATACATTGGGATTGGAAAAAGACCCTCAAAACATTAGGATCGAAAACTAATATCCTCAAAACATTAGGATATAGTTACAGACACAACCCTCAATACATTAGGATTGGAAAAAGACCCTCAAAACATTAGTTTCGAAAACTAATATCCTCAAAACACTTGGATATAGTTATTGACACAACCCTCAATACATTATGATTGGACAAAGACCCTCAAAAAAATTAGGATCAAAAACTAATATCCTCAGTACATTAGGATTGGACAAAGACCCTCAAAACATTAGTATCTAAAACTAATATCCTCAAAACACTAGGATATAGTTAGAGACACAACCCTCAATACATTAAAATTGGACCAAGACCCTAAAAATATTAGGATCGAAAACTAATATCCTCAAAACATTTGGATGTAGTTACTGACACAACCCTCAGTACATTGGTATTGGACAAAGACCCTCAAAAAATTAGGATCGAAAACTAATATCCTTAAAACATTAAGATATAGTTAGAGACACAACCCTCAATACATTAAAATTGGACAAAGACCCTTTAAGCATTAGTATCGAAAACTAATATCCTCAAAACACTAGGATATAGTCATAGACACGACCCTCAATACATTAGGATTGGACAAAGACCCTCAAAACATTTGTATCGAAAACGAATATCCTTAAAACATTAGGATATAGCTATAGACACAACCCTCATTACATTAGGATTGGACAAAGACCCTTAAAACATTAGGATCGTAAACTAATATCCTCAAAACAATACGATATAATTACAGACACAACCCTTAATACATTAGGATTGGACAAAGACCCTCAAAACATTAAGATCGAAGACTAATATCCTCAAAACAATACGATATAGTTACAGATACAACCCCAATACATTAGGATTGGACAAAGACCCTCAAAAGATTAGGATCGAAAACTAATATCCTCAAAACATTAGGATATAGTTACAGACACAACCCTCAATACATTAGGATTGGACAAAGACCCTCAAAACATTAGGATCGAAAACTAATATCCTCAAAACATTAGGATATAGTTACAGACACAACCCTCAATACATTAGGATTGGACAAAGACCCTCAAAACATTAGGATCGAAAGCTAATATCCTCAAAACACTAGGATATAGTTAGAGACACAACCCTCAATACATTAGGATTGGACAAAGATTCTCAAAACATTATTATCGAAAACTAATATCCTTAAAACGTTAGGATATAGTTAGAGACATGACCCTCAATACATTAGGATTGGATAAAGACCCTTAAAACATTAGGATCGAAAACTAATATCCTCAAAACACTAGGATATAGTTATAGACACAACCCTCAATACATTAGGATTGGAGAAAGACCCTCAAAAAATTAGGATCGAAAACTAATATCCTTAAAACATTAGGGTATAGTTACTGACACAACCCTCAATACATTGGGATTGGAAAAAGACCCTCAAAACATTAGGATCGAAAACTAATATCCTCAAAACATTAGGATATAGTTACAGACACAACCCTCAATACATTAGGATTGAAAAAGACCCCCAAAACATTAGTTTCGAAAACTAATATCCTCAAAACACTTGGATATAGTTATTGACACAACCCTCAATACATTATGATTGGACAAAGACCCTCAAAAAATTAGGATCAAAAACTAATATCCTCAATACATTAGGATTGGACAAAGACCCTCAAAACATTAGTATCTAAAACTAATATCCTCAAAACACTAGGATATAGTTAGAGACACAACCCTCAATACATTAAAATTGGACCAAGACCCTAAAAATATTAGGATCGAAAACTAATATCCTCAAAACATTTGGATGTAGTTACTGACACAACCCTCAGTACATTGGTATTGGACAAAGACCCTCAAAAAAATTAGGATCGAAAACTAATATCCTTAAAACATTAAGATATAGTTAGAGACACAACCCTCAATACATTAAAATTGGACAAAGACCCTTTAAGCATTAGTATCGAAAAACTAATATCCTCAAAACACTAGGATATAGTCATAGACACGACCCTCAATACATTAGGATTGGACAAAGACCCTCAAAACATTAGTATCGAAAACGAATATCCTTAAAACATTAGGATATAGCTATAGACACAACCCTCATTACATTAGGATTGGACAAAGACCCTTAAAACATTAGGATCGTAAACTAATATCCTCAAAACAATACGATATAATTACAGACACAACCCTTAATACATTAGGATTGGACAAAGACCCTAAAAACATTAAGATCGAAGACTAATATCCTCAAAACAATACGATATAGTTACAGATACAACCCCAATACATTAGGATTGGACAAAGACCCTCAAAACATTAGGATCGAAAACTAATATCCTCAAAACATTAGGATATAGTTACAGACACAACCCTCAATACATTAGGATTGGACAAAGACCCTCAAAACATTAGGATCGAAAACTAATATCCTCAAAACATTAGGATATAGTTACAGACACAACCCTCAATACATTAGGATTGGACAAAGACCCTCAAAACATTAGGATCGAAAGCTAATATCCTCAAAACACTAGGATATAGTTAGAGACACAACCCTCAATACATTAGGATTGGACAAAGATTCTCAAAACATTATTATCGAAAACTAATATCCTTAAAACGTTAGGATATAGTTAGAGACATGACCCTCAATACATTAGGATTGGATAAAGACCCTTAAAACATTAGGATCGAAAACTAATATCCTCAAAACACTAGGATATAGTTATAGACACAACCCTCAATACATTAGGATTGGAGAAAGACCCTCAAAAATTAGGATCGAAAACTAATATCCTTAAAACATTAGGGTATAGTTACTGACACAACCCTCAATACATTGGGATTGGAAAAAGACCCTCAAAACATTAGGATCGAAAACTAATATCCTCAAAACATTAGGATATAGTTACAGACACAACCCTCAATACATTAGGATTGGAAAAAGACCCTCAAAACATTAGTTTCGAAAACTAATATCCTCAAAACACTTGGATATAGTTATTGACACAACCTCAATACATTATGATTGGACAAAGACCCTCAAAAAAATTAGGATCAAAAACTAATATCCTCAATACATTAGGATTGGACAAAGACCCTCAAAACATTAGTATCTAAAACTAATATCCTCAAAACACTAGGATATAGTTAGAGACACAACCCTCAATACATTAAAATTGGACCAAGACCCTCAAAATATTAGGATCGAAAACTAATATCCTCAAAACATTTGGATGTAGTTACTGACACAACCCTCAGTACATTGGTATTGGACAAAGACCCTCAAAAAATTAGGATCGAAAACTAATATCCTTAAAACATTAAGATATAGTTAGAGACACAACCCTCAATACATTAAAATTGGACAAAGACCCTTTAAGCATTAGTATCGAAAACTAATATCCTCAAAACACTAGGATATAGTTATAGACACGACCCTCAATACATTAGGATTGGACAAAGACCCTCAAAACATTAGTATTGAAAACGAATATCCTTAAAACTTAGGATATAGTTATAGACACAACCCTCATTACATTAGGATTGGACAAAGACCCTTAAAACATTAGGATCGAAAACTAATATCCTCAAAACAATACGATATAATTACAGACACAACCCTCAATACATTAGGATTGGACAAAGACCCTCAAAACATTAAGATCGAAGACTAATATCCTCAAAACAATACGATATAGTTACAGATACAACCCCAATACATTAGGATTGGACAAAGACCCTCAAAACATTAGGATCGAAAACTAATATCCTCAAATCATTAGGATATAGCTACAGACACAACCCTCAATACATTAGGATTGGACAAAGACCCTCAAAACATTAGGATCGAAAACTAATATCCTCAAAACATTAGGATATAGTTACAGACACAACCCTCAATACATTAGGATTGGACAAAGACCCTCAAAACATTAGGATCGAAAGCTAATATCCTCAAAACACTAGGATATAGTTAGAGACACAACCCTCAATATATTAGGATTGGACAAAGATTCTCAAAACATTAGTATCGAAAACTAATATCCTTAAAACGTTAGGATATAGTTAGAGACATGACCCTCAATACATTAGGATTGGATAAAGACCCTTAAAACATTAGGATCGAAAACTAATATCCTCAAAACACTAGGATATAGTTATAGACACAACCCTCGATACATTAGGATTGGAGAAAGACCCTCAAAAAATTAGGATCGAAAACTAATATCCTTAAAACATTAGGGTATAGTTACTGACAAAACCCTCAATACACTGGGATTGGAAAAAGACCCTCAAAACATTAGGATCGAAAACTAATATCCTCAAAACATTAGGATATAGTTACAGACACAACCCTCAATACATTAGGATTGGACAAAGACCCTTTAAGCATTAGTATCGAAAACTAATATCCTCAAAACACTAGGATATAGTTATAGACACGACCCTCAATACATTAGGATTGGACAAAGACCCTCAAAAAATTAGGATCGAAAACTAATATCCTTAAAACATTAAGATATAGTTAGAGACACAACCCTCATACATTAAAATTGGACAAAGACCCTTTAAGCATTAGTATCGAAAACTAATATCCTCAAAACACTAGGATATAGTTATAGACACGACCCTCAATACATTAGGATTGGACAAAGACCCTCAAAACATTAGTTTCGAAAACGAATATCCTTAAAACATTAGGATATAGTTATAGACACAACCCTCATTACATTAGGATTGGACAAAGACCCTTAAAACATTCGGATCGAAAACTAATATCCTCAAAACAATACGATATAATTACAGACACAACCCTCAATACATTAGGATTGGACAAAGACCCTCAAAACATTAAGATCGAAGACTAATATCCTCAAAACAATACGATATAGTTACAGATACAACCCCAATACATTAGGATTGGACAAAGACCCTCAAAACATTAGGATCGAAAACTAATATCCTCAAAACATTAGGATATAGCTACAGACACAACCCTCAATACATTAGGATTGGACAAAGACCCTCAAAACATTAGGATCGAAAACTAATATCCTCAAAACATTAGGATATAGTTACAGACACAACCCTCAATACATTAGGATTGGACAAAGACCCTCAAAACATTAGGATCGAAAGCTAATATCCTCAAAACACTAGGATATAGTTAGAGACACAACCCTCAATACATTAGGATTGGACAAAGATTCTCAAAACATTAGTATCGAAAACTAATATCCTTAAAACGTTAGGATATAGTTAGAGACATAACCCTCAATACATTAGGATTGGATAAAGACCCTTAAAACATTAGGATCGAAAACTAATATCCTCAAAACACTAGGATATAGTTATAGACACAACCCTCGATACATTAGGATTGGAGAAAGACCCTCAAAAAATTAGGATCGAAAACTAATATCCTTAAAACATTAGGGTATAGTTACTGACACAACCCTCAATACACTGGGATTGGAAAAAGACCCTCAAAACATTAGGATCGAAAACTAATATCCTCAAAACATTAGGATATAGTTACAGACATAACCCTCAATACATTAGGATTGGACAAAGACCCTTTAAGCATTAGTATCGAAAACTAATAACCTCAAAACACTAGGATATAGTTATACACACGACCCTCAATACATTAGGATTGGACAAAGACCCTCAAAACATTAGTATCGAAAACTAATATCCTTAAAACATTAGGATATAGTTATAGACACAACCCTCATTACATTAGGATTGGACAAAGACCCTTAAAACATTAGGATCAAAAACTAATATCCTCAAAACAATACGATATAATTACAGACACAACCCTCAATACATTAGGATTGGACAAAGACCCTCAAAACATTAGGATCGAAGACTAATATCCTCAAAACACTAGGATATAGTTAGAGACACAACCCTCAATACATTAGGATTGGACAAAGATTCTTAAAACATTAGTATCGAAAACTAATATCCTTAAAACGTTAGGATATAGTTAGAGACATGACCCTCAATACATTAGGATTGGATAAAGACCCTTAAAACATTAGGATCGAAAACTAATATCCTCGAAACACTAGGATATAGTTATAGACACAACCCTCGATACATTAGGATTGGAGAAAGACCCTCAAAAAATTAGGATCGAAAACTAATATCCTTAAAACATTAGGGTATAGTTACTGACACAACCCTCAATACATTGGGATTAGAAAAAGACCCTCAAAACATTAGGATCGAAAACTAATATCCTCAAAACATTAGGATATAGTTACAGACACAACCCTCAATACATTAGGATTGGAAAAAGACCCTCAAAACATTAGTTTCGAAAACTAATATCCTCAAAACACTTGGATATAGTTATTGACACAACCCTCAATACATTATGATTGGACAAAGACCCTCAAAAAAATTAGGATCAAAAACTAATATCCTCAATACATTAGGATTGGACAAAGACCCTCAAAACATTAGTATCTAAATCTAACATCCTCAAAACACTAGGATATAGTTAGAGACACAACCCTCAATACATTAAAATTGGACCAAGACCCTCAAAATATTTGGATCGAAAACTAATATCCTCAAAACATTTGGATGTAGTTACTGACACAACCCTCAGTACATTGGTATTGGACAAAGACCCTCAAAAAGTTAGGATCGAAAACTAATATCCTTAAAACATTAAGATATAGTTAGAGACACAACCCTCAATACATTAAAATTGGACAAAGACCCTTTAAGCATTAGTATCGAAAACTAATATCCTCAAAACACTAGGATATAGTTATAGACACGACCCTCAATACATTAGGATTGGACAAAGACCCTCAAAACATTAGTATCGAAAACGAATATCCTTAAAACATTAGGATATAGTTATAGGCACAACCCTCATTACATTAGGATTGGACAAAGACCCTTAAAACATTAGGATCGAAAACTAATATCCTCAAAACAATACGATATAATTACAGACAAAACCCTCAATACATTAGGATTGGACAAAGACCCTCAAAACATTAGGATCGAAGACTAATATCCTCAAAACAATACGATATAGTTACAGATACAACCCCAATACATTAGGATTGGACAAAGACCCTCAAAACATTAAGATCGAAAACTAATATCCTCAAAACATTAGGATATAGTTACAGACACAACCCTCAATACATTAGGATTGGACAAAGACCCTCAAAACATTAGGATCGAAAGCTAATATCCTCAAAACACTAGGATATAGTTATAGACAAAACCCTCGATACATTAGGATTGGAGAAAGACCCTCAAAAAATTAGGATCGAAAACTAATATCCTTAAAACATTAGGGTATAGTTACTGACAAAAACCTCAATACATTGGGATTGGAAAAAGACCCTCAAAACATTAGGATCGAAAACTAATATCCTCAAAACATTAGGATACAGTTACAGACACAACCCTCAATACATTAGGATTGGACAAAGACCCTCAAAACATTAGTTTCGAAAACTAATATCCTCAAAACATTAGGATATAATTATAGACACAACCCTCATTACATTAGGATTGGACAAAGACCCTCAAAACATTAGGATCGAAAAACTAATATCCTCAAAGTACTCTGATATAGTTAGAGACAGAACCCTCAATACATTAGGATTGGACAAAGACCCTCAAAACATTAGGATCGAAGACTAATATCCTCAAAACATTAGGATATAGTTAAAGATACAACCCCAATACATTAGGGTTAAACAAAGACCCTCAAAACATTAGGATCGAAAACTAATACCCTCAAAACATTAGGATATAGTAACTGACACAACCCTAATACACTGGGATTGGACAAAGACCCTTAAAACATTAGTATCGAAAACTATCATCCTCAAAAGATTATGATATAGTTATAGACACAACCCTCATTACATTAGGATTGGACAAAGACCCTCAAAACATTAGGATCGAAAACAAATATCCTCAAAACACTAGGATATAGTTAGAGACACAACCCTCAATACATTAGGATTGTACAAAGACCTTCAAAACATTGGGATCAAAGACTAATATCCTCAAAACAATACGATATAGTTACAGATACAACCCCAATACATTAGGATTGGACAAAGACCCTCAAAACATTAGGATCGAAAACTAATATCCTCAAATTATTAGGATATAGTTACTGACACAACCCTCAATACATTGGGATTGGACAAAGACCCTCAAAACATTAGGATCGAAAACTAATATCCTCAAAACATTAGGATATAGTTACAGACACAACCCTCAATTCATTTGGATTGGACAAAGACCCTCAAAACATCAGTATCGAAAACTAATATCCTCAAAACACTAGGATATAGCTATAGACAAAACCCTCAATACATTTGGATTGGACAAAGACCCTCAAAACGTTAGGATCGAAAACTAATATCCTCAAAACACTAGGATATAGTTAGAGACACAACCCTCAATACATTAGGATTGGACAAAGACCCTCAAAACATTAGTATCAAAAACTAATATCCTTAAAACATTAATATATAGTTAGAGACATGACCCTCAATACATTGGGATTGGAAAAAGACCCTAAAAACATTAGGATCGAAAACTAATATCCTCAAAACATTAGTATCCAAAACTAATATCCTCAAAACATTAGGATATAGTTATAGACACAACCCTCAATACATTAGGATTGGACAAAGACCCTCAAAACATTAGGATCGAAGACTAATATCCTCAAAACATTAGGATATAGTTACAGATACAACCCCAATACATTAGGGTTGGACAAAGACCCTCAAAAAATTAGGATCGAGAACTAATATCCCCAAAACATTAGGATATAGTTACTGACACAACCCTCAATACACTGGGATTGGACAAAGACCCTTAAAACATTAGGATTGAAAACTAATATCCTCAAAAAACTAGGATATAGCTATAGACAAAACCCTCAATACATTAGGATTGGACAAAGACCCTTAAAACATCAGGATCGAAAACTAATATCCTCAAAACACTTGGATATAGTTAAAGACACAACCCTCAATACATTACGATTGGACAAAGACCCTCAAAAAATTAGGATCGAAAACTAATATCCTTAAAACATTAGGGTATAGTTACTGACACAACCCTTAATACATTGGGATTGGTCAAAGACCCTCAAAATATTAGGATCGAAAACTAATATCCTCAAAACATTACGATATAGTTACAGACACAACCCTCAAAACATTAGGATTGGACAAAGACCCTGAAAAAATTAGTATCGAAAACTAATATCCTCAAAACATTAGGATATAGTTATAGACACAACCCTCATTACATTAGGATTGGACAAAGACCCTCAAAACATTAGGATCAAAAACTAATATCCTCAAAGCACTATGATATAGTTAGAGACACAACCCTCAATACATTACGGTTGGACAAAGTCCCTCAAAACTTTAGGATCGAAGACTAATATCCGCAAAACATTAGGATATAGTTACAGATACAACCCCAATACATTATGATTGGACAAATACCCTCAAAACATTAGGATCGAAAACTAATATCATCAAAACATTGGGATATAGTTACTGACACAACCCTCAATACACTGGGATTGGACAAAGACCCTCAAAACATTAGGATTGAAAACTAATATCCTCAAAAGATTAAGATATAGTTACAGACACAACCCTCAATACATTAGGATTGGACAAAGACCCTCAAAACATTAGGATCGAAAACTAATATCCTCAAAACACTAGGATATAGTTATAGACACAACCCTCAATACGTTAGGTTTGGACAAAGATCCTCAAAAAATTAGGATCGAAAACTAATATCCTTAAAACATTAGGGCATAGTTACTGACACAACCCTCAATAAATTGGGATTGGAAAAAGACCCTCAAAACATTAGGATCGAAAACTAATATCCTCAAAACATTAGGATATAGTTACAGACACAACCCTCAGTACATTAGGATTGGACAAAGACCCTCAAAACATTAGTATCGAAAACTAATATCCTCAAAACATTAGGATATAATTATAGACACAACCCTCATTACCTTAGGATTGGACAAAGACCCTCATAACATTAGGATCGAAAACTAATATCCTCAATGCACTCTGATATAGTTAGAGATACAACCCCAATACATTAGTATTGGACAAAGACCCTCAAAACATTAGGATTAAAGACTAATATCCTCAAAACATTAGGATATAGTTACATATACAACCCCAATACATTAGGTTTGGACAAAGACCCTTAAAACATTAGGATTGAAAACTAATATCCTCACAACTCTAGGATATAGTTACTGACACAACCCTCAATACACTGGGATTGGAGGAAGACCGTTAAAACATTAGGATTGAAAACTAATATGCTCAAAAAACTAGGATATAGCTATAGACAAAACCCTCAATACATTAGGATTGGACAAAGACCCTCAAAACATCAGGATCGAAAACTAATATCCTCAAAACACTAGGATATAGTTAAAGACACAACCCTCAATACATTAGGATTGGATAAAGACCCTCAAAAAATTAGGATCGAAAACTAATATCCTTAAAACATTAGGGTATAGTTACTGACACAACCCTCAATACATTGGGATTGGACAAAGTCCCTCAAAACTTTAGGATCGAAAACTAATATCCTCAAAACATTAGGATATAGTTACAGACACAACCCTCAATACATTAGGATTGGACAAAGCCCCTAAAAAATTTAGTATCGAAAACTAATATCCTCAAAACAATAGGATATAGTTATAGACACAACCCTCATTACATTAGGATTGGACAAAGACCCTCAAAACATTAGGATCAAAAACTAATATCCTCAAAGCACTATGATATAGTTAGAGACACAACCCTCAATACATTATGGTTGGACAAAGTCCCTCAAAACATTAGGATCGAAGACTAATATCCTCAAAACATTAGGATATAGTTACAGATACAACCCCAATACATTAGGATTGGACAAAGACCCTCAAAACATTAGGATCGAAAACTAATATCCTCAAAACTCTAGGATATAGTTACTGACACAACCCTCAATACACTGGGATTGGACAAAGACCCTTAAAACATTATGATTGAAAACTAATATCCTCAAAAAACTAGGATAGAGCTATAGACAAAACCCTCAATACATTTGGATTGGACAAAGACCCTCAAAACATCAGGATCGAAAACTAATATCCTCAAAACACTAGGATATAGTTAAAGACACAACCCTCAATACATTAGGATTGGACAAAGACCCTCAAAAAATTAGGATCGAAAACTAATATCCTTAAAACATTAGGGTATAGTTACTGACACAACCCTCAATACATTGGGATTGGACAAAGACCCTCAAAACATTAGGATCGAAAACTAATATCCTCAAAACATTAGGATATAGTTACAGACACAACCCTCAATACATTAGGATTGGACAAAGACCCTAAAAAATTTAGTATCGAAAACTAATTTCCTCAAAACAATAGGATATAGTTATAGACACAACCCTCATTACATTAGGATTGGACAAAGACCCTCAAAACATTAGGATCAAAAACTAATATCCTCAAAGCACTATGATATAGTTAGAGACACAACCCTCAATACATTATGGTTGGACAAAGTCCCTCAAAACATTAGGATCGAAGACTAATATCCTCAAAACATTAGGATATAGTTACAGATACAACCCCAATACATTAGAATTGGACAAAGACCCTCAAAACATTAGGATTAAAGACTAATATCCTCAAAAACATTAGGATATAGTTACATATACAACCCCAATACATTAGGGTTGGACAAAGACCCTTAAAACATTAGGATTGAAAACTAATATCCTCACAACTCTAGGATATAGTTACTGACACAACCCTCAATACACTGCGATTGGAGGAAGACCCTTAAAACATTAGGATTGAAAACTAATATCCTCAAAAAACTAGGATATAGCTATAGACAAAACCCTCAATACATTAGGATTGGACAAAGACCCTCAAAACATCAGGATCGAAAACTAATATCCTCAAAACACTAGGATATAGTTAAAGACACAACCCTCAATACATTAGGATTGGACAAAGACCCTCAAAAAATTAGGATCGAAAACTAATATCCTTAAAACATTAGGGTATAGTTACTGACACAACCCTCAATACATTGGGATTGGACAAAGACCTTCAAAACATTAGGATCGAAAACTAATATGCTCAAAACATTAGGATATAGTTACAGACACAACCCTGCAATACATTAGGGATTGGACAAAGACCCTCAAAAATTTAGTATTGAAAACTAATATCCTCAAAACATTAGGATATAGTTATAGACACAACCCTCATTACATTAGGATTGGACACAGACCCTCAAAACATAGGATCAAAAACTAATATCCTCCAAGCACTATGATATAGTTAGAGACACAACCCTTAATACAGTATGGTTGGACAAAGTCCCTCAAAACATTAGGATCGAAGACTAATATCCGCAAAACATTAGGATATAGTTACAGAGACAACCCCAATACATTAGGATTGGACAAAGACCTCAAAACATTAGGATCGAAAACTAATATCATCAAAACATTGGGATATAGTTACTGACACAACCCTCAATACACTGGGATTGGACAAAGACCCTCAAACATTAGGATTGAAAACTAATATCCTCAAAAGATTAAGATATAGTTACAGACACAACCCTCAATACATTAGGATGGACAAAGACCCTCAAACATTAGGATCGAAACTAATATCCTCAAAACACTAGAATATAGTTATAGACACAACCCTCAATACATTAGGTTTGGACAAAGATCCTCAAAAAATTAGGATCGAAAACTAATATCCTTAAAACATTAGGGCATAGTTACTGACACAACCCTCAATACATTGGGATTGGAAAAAGACCCTCAAAACATTAGGATCGAAAACTAATATCCTCAAAACATTAGGATATAGTTACAGACACAACCCTCAAAACATTAGGATTGGACAAAGACACTCAAAACATTAGTATCGAAAACTAATATCCTCAAAACATTAGGATATAATTATAGACACAACCCTCATTACCTTAGGATTGGACAAAGACCCTCAAAACATTAGGATCGAAAACTAATATCCTCAATGCACTCTGATATAGTTAGAGACACAACCCTCAATACATTAGAATTGGACAAAGGACCCTCAAAACATTAGGATCAAAAACTAATATCCTCAAAGCACTATGATATAGTTAGAGACACAACCCTCAATACATTATGGTTGGACAAAGTCCCTCAAAACATTAGGATCGAAGACTAATATCCTCAAAACATTAGGATATAGTTACAGATACAACCCCAATACATTAGAATTGGACAAAGACCCTCCAAAACATTAGGATTAAAGACTAATATCCTCAAAACATTAGGATCATAGTTACATATACAACCCCAATACATTAGGTTTGGACAAAGACCCTTAAAACATTAGGATTGAAAACTAATATCCTCACAACTCTAGGATATAGTTATTGACAAAACCCTCAATACACTGGGATTGGAGGAAGACCCTTAAAACATTAGGATTGAAAACTAATATCCTCAAAAACTAGGATATAGCTATAGACAAAACCCTTAATACATTAGGATTGGACAAAGACCCTCAAAACATCAGGATCGAAAACTAATATCCTCAAAACACTAGGATATAGTTAAAGACACAACCCTCAATACATTAGGATTGGATAAAGACCCTCAAAAAATTAGGATCGAAAACTAATATCCTTAAAACATTAGGGTATAGTTACTGACACAACCCTCAATACATTGGGATTGGACAAAGTCCCTCAAAACTTTAGGATCGAAAACTAATATCCTCAAAACATTAGGATATAGTTACAGACACAACCCTCAATACATTAGGATTGGACAAAGCCCCTAAAATATTTAGTATCGAAAACTAATATCCTCAAAACAATAGGATATAGTTATAGACACAACCCTCATTACATTAGGATTGGACAAAGACCCTCAAACATTAGGATCAAAAACTAATATCCTCAAAGCACTATGATATAGTTAGAGACACAACCCTCAATACATTATGGTTGGACAAAGTCCCTCAAAACATTAGGATCGAAGACTAATATCCTCAAAACATTAGGATATAGTTACAGATACAACCCCAATACATTAGGATTGGACAAAGACCCTCAAAACATTAGGATCGAAAACTAATATCCTCAAAACTCTAGGATATAGTTACTGACACAACCCTCAATACACTGGGATTGGACAAAGACCCTTAAAACATTAAGATTGAAAACTAATATCCTCAAAAAACTAGGATAGAGCTATAGACAAAACCCTCAATACATTTGGATTGGACAAAGACCCTCAAAACATCAGGATCGAAAACTAATATCCTCAAAACACTAGGATATAGTTAAAGACACAACCCTCAATACATTAGGATTGGACAAAGACCCTCAAAAAATTAGGATCGAAAACTAATATCCTTAAAACATTAGGGTATAGTTACTGACACAACCCTCAATACATTGGGATTGGACAAAGACCCTCAAAACATTAGGATCGAAAACTAATATCCTCAAAACATTAGGATATAGTTACAGACACAACCCTCAATACATTAGGATTGGACAAAGACCCTAAAAAATTTAGTATCGAAAACTAATTTCCTCAAAACAATAGGATATAGTTATAGACACAACCCTCATTACATTAGGATTGGACAAAGACCCTCAAAACATTAGGATCAAAAACTAATATCCTCAAAGCACTATGATATAGTTAGAGACACAACCCTCAATACATTATGGTTGGACAAAGTCCCTCAAAACATTAGGATCGAAGACTAATATCCTCAAAACATTAGGATATAGTTACAGATACAACCCCAATACATTAGAATTGGACAAAGACCCTCAAAACATTAGGATTAAAGACTAATATCCTCAAAATATTAGGATATAGTTACATATACAACCCCAATACATTAGGGTTGGACAAAGACCCTTAAAACATTAGGATTGAAAACTAATATCCTCACAACTCTAGGATATAGTTACTGACACAACCCTCAATACACTGGGATTGGAGGAAGACCCTTAAAACATTAGGATTGAAAACTAATATCCTCAAAAAACTAGGATATAGCTATAGACAAAACCCTCAATACATTAGGATTGGACAAAGACCCTCAAAACATCAGGATCGAAAACTAATATCCTCAAAACACTAGGATATAGTTAAAGACACAACCCTCAATACATTAGGATTGGATAAAGACCCTCAAAAAATTAGGATCGAAAACTAATATCCTTAAAACATTAGGGTATAGTTACTGACACAACCCTCAATACATTGGGATTGGACAAAGACCCTCAAAACTTTAGGATCGAAAACTAATATCCTCAAAACATTAGGATATAGTTACAGACACAACCCTCAATACATTAGGATTGGACAAAGCCCCTAAAAAATTTAGTATCGAAAACTAATATCCTCAAAACAATAGGATATAGTTATAGACACAACCCTCATTACATTAGGATTGGACAAAGACCCTCAAAACATTAGGATCAAAAACTAATATCCTCAAAGCACTATGATATAGTTAGAGACACAACCCTCAATACATTATGGTTGGACAAAGTCCCTCAAAACATTAGGATCGAAGACTAATATCCTCAAAACATTAGGATATAGTTACAGATACAACCCCAATACATTAGGATTGGACAAAGACCCTCAAAACATTAGGATCGAAAACTAATATCCTCAAAACTCTAGGATATAGTTACTGACACAACCCTCAATACACTGGGATTGGACAAAGACCCTTAAAACATTAAGATTGAAAACTAATATCCTCAAAAAACTAGGATAGAGCTATAGACAAAACCCTCAATACATTTGGATTGGACAAAGACCCTCAAAACATCAGGATCGAAAACTAATATCCTCAAAACACTAGGATATAGTTAAAGACACAACCCTCAATACATTAGGATTGGACAAAGACCCTCAAAAAATTAGGATCGAAAACTAATATCCTTAAAACATTAGGGTATAGTTACTGACACAACCCTCAATACATTGGGATTGGACAAAGACCCTCAAAACATTAGGATCGAAAACTAATATCCTCAAAACATTAGGATATAGTTACAGACACAACCCTCAATACATTAGGATTGGACAAAGACCCTAAAAAATTTAGTATCGAAAACTAATTTCCTCAAAACAATAGGATATAGTTATAGACACAACCCTCATTACATTAGGATTGGACAAAGACCCTCAAAACATTAGGATCAAAAACTAATATCCTCAAAGCACTATGATATAGTTAGAGACACAACCCTCAATACATTATGGTTGGACAAAGTCCCTCAAAACATTAGGATCGAAGACTAATATCCTCAAAACATTAGGATATAGTTACAGATACAACCCCAATACATTAGAATTGGACAAAGACCCTCAAAACATTAGGATTAAAGACTAATATCCTCAAAACATTAGGATATAGTTACATATACAACCCCAATACATTAGGGTTGGACAAAGACCCTTAAAACATTAGGATTGAAAACTAATATCCTCACAACTCTAGGATATAGTTACTGACACAACCCTCAATACACTGGGATTGGAGGAAGACCCTTAAAACATTAGGATTGAAAACTAATATCCTCAAAAAACTAGGATATAGCTATAGACAAAACCCTCAATACATTAGGATTGGACAAAGACCCTCAAAACATCAGGATCGAAAACTAATATCCTCAAAACACTAGGATATAGTTAAAGACACAACCCTCAATACATTAGGATTGGATAAAGACCCTCAAAAAATTAGGATCGAAAACTAATATCCTTAAAACATTAGGGTATAGTTACTGACACAACCCTCAATACATTGGGATTGGACAAAGACCCTCAAAACTTTAGGATCGAAAACTAATATCCTCAAAACATTAGGATATAGTTACAGACACAACCCTCAATACATTAGGATATAGTTACAGACACAACCCTCAATACATTAGGATTGGACAAAGCCCCTAAAAAATTTAGTATCGAAAACTAATATCCTCAAAACAATAGGATATAGTTATAGACACAACCCTCATTACATTAGGATTGGACAAAGACCCTCAAAACATTAGGATCAAAAACTAATACCCTCAAAGCACTATGATATAGTTAGAGACACAACCCTCAATACATTATGGTTGGACAAAGTCCCTCAAAACATTAGGATCGAAGACTAATATCCTCAAAACATTAGGATACAGTTACAGATACAACCCCAATACATTAGGATTGGACAAAGACCCTCAAAACATTAGGATCGAAAACTAATATCCTCAAAACTCTAGGATATAGTTACTGACACAACCCTCAATACACAGGGATTGGACAAAGACCCTTAAAACATTAGGATTGAAAACTAATATCCTCAAAAAACTAGGATAGAGCTATAGACAAAACCCTCAATACATTTGGATTGGACAAAGACCCTCAAAACATCAGGATCGAAAACTAATATCCTCAAAACACTAGGATTTAGTTAAAGACACAACCCTCAATACATTAGGATTGGACAAAGACCCTTAAAAAATTAGGATCGAAAACTAATATCCTTAAAACATTAGGGTATACTTACTGACACAACCCTCAATACATTGGGATTGGACAAAGACCCTCAAAACATTAGGATCGAAAACTAATATCCTCAAAACATTAGGATATAGTTACAGACACAACCCTCAATACATTAGGATTGGACAAAGACCCTCAAAAATTTAGTATCGAAAACTAATATCCTCAAAACATTAGAATATAGTTATAGACACAACCCTCATTACATTAGGATTGGACAAAGACCCTCGAAACATTAGGATCAAAAACTAATATCCTCAAAGCACTATGATTTAGTTAGAGACACAACCCTCAATACATTATGGTTGGACAAAGTCCCTCAAAACATTAGGATCGAAGGACTAATATCCTCAAAACATTAGGATATAGTTACAGATACAACCCCTATACATTAGGATTGGACAAAGACCCTCAAAACATTAGGATCGAAAACTAATATCCTCAAAACTCTAGGATATAGTTACTGACACAACCCTCAATACACTGGGATTGGACAAAGACCCTTAAAACATTAGGATTGAAAACTAATATCCTCAAAAAACTAGGATAGAGCTATAGACAAAACCCTCAATACATTTGGATTGGACAAAGATCCTCAAAACATCAGGATCGAAAACTAATATCCTCAAAACACTAGGATATAGTTAAAGACACAACCCTCAATACATTAGGATTGGACAAAGACCCTCAAAAAATTAGGATCGAAAACTAATATCCTTAAAACATTAGGGTATAGTTACTGACACAACCCTCAATACATTGGGATTGGACAAAGACCCTCAAAACATTAGGATCGAAAACTAATATCCTCAAAACATTAGGATATAGTTACAGACACAACCCTCAATACATTAGGATTGGACAAAGACCCTAAAAAATTTAGTATCGAAAACTAATATCCTCAAAACAATAGGATATAGTTATAGACACAACCCTCATTACATTAGGATTGGACAAAGACCCTCAAAAGATTAGGATCAAAAACTAATATCCTCAAAGCACTATGATATAGTTAAAGACACAACCCTCAATACATTATGGTTGGACAAAGTCCCTCAAAACATTAGGATCGAAGACTAATATCCTCAAAACATTAGGATATAGTTACAGATACAACCCCAATACATTAGAATTGGACAAAGACCCTCAAAACATTAGGATTAAAGACTAATATCCTCAAAACATTAGGATATAGTTACATATACATCCCCAATACATTAGGGTTGGACAAAGACCCTTAAAACATTAGGATTGAAAACTAATATCCTCACAACTCTAGGATATAGTTACTGACACAACCCTCAATACACTGGGATTGAGGAAGACCCTTAAAACATTAGGATTGAAAACTAATATCCTCAAAAAACTAGGATATAGCTATAGACAAAACCCTCAATACATTAGGATTGGACAAAGACCCTCAAAACATCAGGATCAAAAACTAATATCCTCAAAACACTAGGATATAGTTAAAGACACAACCCTCAATACATTAGGATTGGCAAGAGACCCTCAAAAAATTAGGATCGAAAACTAATATCCTTAAAACATTAGGGTATAGTTACTGACACAACCCTCAATACATTGGGATTGGACAAAGACCCTCAAAACTTAGGATCGAAAACTAATATCCTCAAAACATTAGGATATAGTTACAGGCACACCCTCAATACATTAGGATTGGACAAAGCCCTAAAAAATTTAGTATCGAAAACTAATATCCTCAAAACAATAGGATATAGTTATAGACAAACCCTCATTACATTAGAATTGGACAAAGACCCTCAAAACATTAGGATCAAAAACTAATATCCTCAAAGCACTATGATATAGTTAGAGACACAACCCTCAATACATGATGGTTGGACAAAGTCCCTCAAAACATTAGGATCGAAGACTAATATCCTCAAAACATTAGGATATAGTTACAGATACAACCCCAATACATTAGGATTGGACAAAGACCCTCAAAACATTAGGATCGAAAACTAATATCCTCAAAACTCTAGGATATAGTTACTGACACAACCCTCAATACACTGGGATTGGACAAAGACCCTTAAAACATTAGGATTGAAAACTAATATCCTCAAAAAACTAGGATAGAGCTATAGACAAAACCCTCAATACATTTGGATTGGACAAAGACCCTTAAAACATCAGGATCGAAAACTAATATCCTCAAAACACTAGGATTTAGTTAAAGACACAACCCTCAATACATTAGGATTGGACAAAGACCCTTAAAAAATTAGGATCGAAAACTAATATCCTTAAAACATTAGGGTATAGTTACTGACACAACCCTCAATACATTGGGATTGGACAAAGACCCTCAAAACATTAGGATCGAAAACTAATATCCTCAAAACATTAGGATATAGTTACAGACACAACCCTCAATACATTAGGATTGGACAAAGACCCTCAAAAATTTGGTATCGAAAACTAATATCCTCAAAACATTAGAATATAGTTATAGACACAACCCTCATTACATTAGGATTGGACAAAGACCCTCGAAACATTAGGATCAAAAACTAATATCCTCAAAGCACTATGATTTAGTTAGAGACACAACCCTCAATACATTATGGTTGGACAAAGTCCCTCAAAACAATAGGATCGAAGACTAATATCCTCAAAACATTAGGATATAGTTACAGATACAACCCCAATACATTAGGATTGGACAAAGACCCTCAAAACATTAGGATCGAAAACTAATATCATCAAAACATTAGGATATAGTTACTGACACAACCCTCAATACACTGGGATTGGACAAAGACCCTCAAAACATTAGGATTGAAAACTAATATCCTCAAAAGATTAAGATATAGTTACAGACACAACCCTTCAATACATTAGGATTGGACAAAGACCCTCAAAACATTAGGATCGAAAACTAATATCCTCAAAACACTAGGATATAGTTATAGACACAACCCTCAATACATTAGGTTTGGACAAAGATCCTCAAAAAATTAGGATCGAAAACTAATATCCTTAAAACATTAGGGCATAGTTACTGACACAACCCTCAATACATTGGGATTGGAAAAAGACCCTCAAAACATTAGGATCGAAGGCTAATATCCTCAAAACATTAGGATATAGTTACAGACACAACCCTCAAAACATTAGGATTGGACAAAGACCCTCAAAACATTAGTATCGAAAACTAATATCCTCAAAACATTAGGATATAATTATAGACACAACCCTCATTACCTTAGGATTGGACAAAGACCCTCAAAACATTAGGATCGAAAACTAATATCCTCAATGCACTCTGATATAGTTAGAGACACAACCCTCAATACATTAGGATTGGACAAAGACCCTCAAAACATTAGGATTAAAGACTAATATCCTCAAAACATTAGGATATAGTTACATATACAACCCCAATACATTAGGGTTGGACAAAGACCTTAAAACATTAGGATCGAAAACTAATATCCTCAAAACTCTAGGATATAGTTACTGACACAACCCTCAATACACTGGGATTGGATTGGAGGAAGACCCTTAAAACATTAGGATTGAAAACTAATATCCTCAAAAAACTAGGATATAGCTATAGACAAAACCCTCAATACATTAGGATTGGACAAAGACCCTCAAAACATCGGGATCGAAAACTAATATCCTCAAAACACTAGGATATAGTTAAAGACACAACCCTCAATACATTAGGATTGGATAAAGACCCTCAAAAAATTAGGATCGAAAACTAATATCGTTAAAACATTAGGGTATAGTTACTGACACAACCCTCAATACATTGGGATTGGACAAAGACCCTCAAAACTTTAGGATCGAAAACTAATATCCTCAAAACATTAGGATATAGTTACAGACACAACCCTCAATACATTAGGATTGGACAAAGCCCCTAAAAAATTTAGTATCGAAAACTAATATCCTCAAAACAATAGGATATAGTTATAGACACAACCCTCATTACATTAGGATTGGACAAAGACCCTCAAAACATTAGGATCAAAAACTAATATCCTCAAAGCACTATGATATAGTTAGAGACACAACCCTCAATACATTATGGTTGGACAAAGTCCCTCAAAACATTAGGATCGAAGACTAATATCCTCAAAACATTAGGATATAGTTACAGATACAACCCCAATACATTAGAATTGGACAAAGACCCTCAAAACATTAGGATTAAAGACTAATATCCTCAAAACATTAGGATATAATTACATATACAACCCCAATACATTAGGGTTGGACAAAGACCCTTAAAACATTAGGATTGAAAACTAATATCCTCACAACTCTAGGATATAGTTACTGACACAACCCTCAATACACTGGGATTGGAGGAAGACCCTTAAAACATTAGGTTTGAAAACTAATATCCTCAAAAAACTAGGATATAGCTATAGACAAAACCCTCAATACATTAGGATTGGACAAAGACCCTCAAAACATCAGGATCGAAAACTAATATCCTCAAAACACTAGGATTTAGTTAAAGACACAACCCTCAATACATTAGGATTGGACAAAGACCCTTAAAAAATTAGGATCGAAAACTAATATCCTTAAAACATTAGGGTATAGTTACTGACACAACCCTCAATACATTGGGATTGGACAAAGACCCTCAAAACATTAGGATCAAAAACTAATATCCTCAAAGCACTATGATATAGTTAGAGACACAACCCTCAATACATTATGGTTGGACAAAGTCCCTCAAAACATTAGGATCGAAGACTAATATCCTCAAAACATTAGGATATAGTTACAGATACAACCCCAATACATTAGGATTGGACAAAGACCCTCAAAACATTAGGATCGAAAACTAATATCCTCAAAACTCTAGGATATAGTTACTGACACAACCCTCAATACACTCGGATTGGACAAAGACCCTTAAAACATTAGGATTGAAAACTAATATCCTCAAAAAACTAGGATAGAGCTATAGACAAAACCCTCAATACATTTGGATTGGACAAAGACCCTCAAAACATCAGGATCGAAAACTAATTGCCTCAAAACACTAGGATTTAGTTAAAGACACAACCCTCAATACATTAGGATTGGACAAAGACCCTTAAAAAATTAGGATCGAAAACTAATATCCTTAAAACATTAGGGTATAGTTACTGACACAACCCTCAATACATTGGGATTGGACAAAGACCCTCAAAACATTAGGATCAAAAACTAATATCCTCAAAGCACTATGATATAGTTAGAGACACAACCCTCAATACATTATGGTTGGACAAAGTCCCTCAAAACATTAGGATCGAAGACTAATATCCTCAAAACATTAGGATATAGTTACAGATACAACCCCAATACATTAGAATTGGACAAAGACCCTCAAAACATTAGGATTAAAGACTAATATCCTCAAAACATTAGGATATAGTTACATATACAACCCCAATACATTAGGGTTGGACAAAGACCCTTAAAACATTAGGATTGAAAACTAATATCCTCACAACTCTAGGATATAGTTACTGACACAACCCTCAATACACTGGGATTGGAGGAAGACCCTTAAAACATTAGGATTGAAAACTAATATCCTCAAAAAACTAGGATATAGCTATAGACAAAACCCTCAATACATTAGGATTGGACAAAGACCCTCAAAACATCAGGATCGAAAACTAATATGCTCAAAACACTAGGATATAGTTAAAGACACAACCCTCAATACATTAGGATTGGATAAAGACCCTCAAAAAATTAGGATCGAAAACTAATATCCTTAAAACATTAGGGTATAGTTACTGACACAACCCTCAATACATTGGGATTGGACAAAGACCCTCAAAACTATAGGATCGAAAACTAATATCCTCAAAACATTAGGATATAGTTACAGACACAACCCTCAATACATTAGGATTGGACAAAGCCCCTAAAAAATTTAGTATCGAAAACTAATATCCTCAAAACAATAGGATATAGTTATAGACACAACCCTCATTACATTAGGATTGGACAAAGACCCTCAAAACATTAGGATCAAAAACTAATATCCTCAAAGCACTATGATATAGTTAGAGACACAACCCTCAATACATTATGGTTGGACAAAGTCCCTCAAAACATTAGGATCGAAGACTAATATCCTCAAAACATTAGGATATAGTTACAGATACAACCCCAATACATTAGAATTGGACAAAGACCCTCAAAACATTAGGATTAAAGACTAATATCCTCAAAACATTAGGATATAGTTACATATACATCCCCAATACATTAGGGTTGGACAAAGACCCTTAAAACATTAGGATTGAAAACTAATATCCTCACAACTCTAGGATATAGTTACTGACACAACCCTCAATACACTAGGATTGGAGGAAGACCCTTAAAACATTAGGATTGAAAACTAATATCCTCAAAAAACTAGGATATAGCTATAGACAAAACCCTCAATACATTAGGATTGGACAAAGACCCTCAAAACATCAGGATCAAAAACTAATATCCTCAAAACACTAGGATATAGTTAAAGACACAACCCTCAATACATTAGGATTGGATAAAGACCCTCAAAAAATTAGGATCAAAAACTAATATCCTTAAAACATTAGGGTATAGTTACTGACACAACCCTCAATACATTGGGATTGGACAAAGACCCTCAAAACTTTAGGATCGAAAACTAATATCCTCAAAACATTAGGATATAGTTACAGGCACAACCCTCAATACATTAGGATTGGACAAAGCCCCTAAAAAATTTAGTATCGAAAACTAATATCCTCAAAACAATAGGATATAGTTATAGACACAACCCTCATTACATTAGGATTGGACAAAGACCCTCAAAACATTAGGATCAAAAACTAATATCCTCAAAGCACTATGATATAGTTAGAGACACAACCCCTCAATACATTATGGTTGGACAAAGTCCCTCAAAACATTAGGATCGAAGACTAATATCCTCAAAACATTAGGATATAGTTACAGATACAACCCCAATACATTAGGATTGGACAAAGACCCTCAAAACATTAGGATCGAAAACTAATATCCTCAAAACTCTAGGATATAGTTACTGACACAACCCTCAATACACTGGGATTGGACAAAGACCCTTAAAACATTAGGATTGAAAACTAATATCCTCAAAAAACTAGGATAGAGCTATAGACAAAACCCTCAATACATTTGGATTGGACAAAGACCCTTAAAACATCAGGATCGAAAACTAATATCCTCAAAACACTAGGATTTAGTTAAAGACACAACCCTCAATACATTAGGATTGGACAAAGACCCTTAAAAAATTAGGATCGAAAACTAATATCCTTAAAACATTAGGGTATAGTTACTGACACAACCCTCAATACATTGGGATTGGACAAAGACCCTCAAAACATTAGGATCGAAAACTAATATCCTCAAAACATTAGGATATAGTTACAGACACAACCCTCAATACATTAGGATTGGACAAAGACCCTCAAAAATTTAGTATCGAAAACTAATATCCTCAAAACATTAGAATATAGTTATAGACACAACCCTCATTACATTAGGATTGGACAAAGACCCTCGAAACATTAGGATCAAAAACTAATATCCTCAAAGCACTATGATTTAGTTAGAGACACAACCCTCAATACATTATGGTTGGACAAAGTCCCTCAAAACAATAGGATCGAAGACTAATATCCTCAAAACATTAGGATATAGTTACAGATACAACCCCAATACATTAGGATTGGACAAAGACCCTCAAAACATTAGGATCGAAAACTAATATCATCAAAACATTAGGATATAGTTACTGACACAACCCTCAATACACTGGGATTGGACAAAGACCCTCAAAACATTAGGATTGAAAACTAATATCCTCAAAAGATTAAGATATAGTTACAGACACAACCCTCAATACATTAGGATTGGACAAAGACCCTCAAAACATTAGGATCGAAAACTAATATCCTCAAAACACTAGGATATAGTTATAGACACAACCCTCAATACATTAGGTTTGGACAAAGATCCTCAAAAAATTAGGATCGAAAACTAATATCCTTAAAACATTAGGGCATAGTTACTGACACAACCCTCAATACATTGGGATTGGAAAAAGACCCTTAAAACATTAGGATCGAAAGCTAATATCCTCAAAACATTAGGATATAGTTACAGACACAACCCTCAAAACATTAGGATTGGACAAAGACCCTCAAAACATTAGTATCGAAAACTAATATCCTCAAAACATTAGGATATAATTATAGACACAACCCTCATTACCTTAGGATTGGACAAAGACCCTCAAAACATTAGGATCGAAAACTAATATCCTCAATGCACTCTGATATAGTTAGAGACACAACCCTCAATACATTAGGATTGGACAAAGACCCTCAAAAAATTAGGATTAAAGACTAATATCCTCAAAACATTAGGATATAGTTACATATACAACCCCAATAGATTAGGGTTGGACAAAGACCCTTAAAACATTAGGATCGAAAACTAATATCGTCAAAACTCTAGGATATAGTTACTGACACAACCCTCAATACACTGGGATTGGAGGAAGACCCTTAAAACATTAGGATTGAAAACTAATATCCTCAAAAAACTAGGATATAGCTATAGACAAAACCCTCAATACATTAGGATTGGACAAAGACCCTCAAAACATCGGGATCGAAAACTAATATCCTCAAAACACTAGGATATAGTTAAAGACACAACCCTCAATACATTAGGATTGGATAAAGACCCTCAAAAAATTAGGATCGAAAACTAATATCGTTAAAACATTAGGGTATAGTTACTGACACAACCCTCAATACATTGGGATTGGACAAAGACCCTCAAAACTTTAGGATCGAAAACTAATATCCTCAAAACATTAGGATATAGTTACAGACACAACCCTCAATACATTAGGATTGGACAAAGCCCCTAAAAAATTTAGTATCGAAAACTAATATCCTCAAAACAATAGGATATAGTTATAGACACAACCCTCATTACATTAGGATTGGACAAAGACCCTCAAAACATTAGGATCAAAAACTAATATCCTCAAAGCACTATGATATAGTTAGAGACACAACCCTCAATACATTATGGTTGGACAAAGTCCCTCAAAACATTAGGATCGAAGACTAATATCCTCAAAACATTAGGATATAGTTACAGATACAACCCCAATACATTAGAATTGGACAAAGACCCTCAAAACATTAGGATTAAAGACTAATATCCTCAAAACATTAGGATATAATTACATATACAACCCCAATACATTAGGGTTGGACAAAGACCCTTAAAACATTAGGATTGAAAACTAATATCCTCACAACTCTAGGATATAGTTACTGACACAACCCTCAATACACTGGGATTGGAGGAAGACCCTTAAAACATTAGGTTTGAAAACTAATATCCTCAAAAAACTAGGATATAGCTATAGACAAAACCCTCAATACATTAGGATTGGACAAAGACCCTCAAAACATCAGGATCGAAAACTAATATCCTCAAAACACTAGGATTTAGTTAAAGACACAACCCTCAATACATTAGGATTGGACAAAGACCCTTAAAAAATTAGGATCGAAAACTAATATCCTTAAAACATTAGGGTATAGTTACTGACACAACCCTCAATACATTGGGATTGGACAAAGACCCTCAAAACATTAGGATCAAAAACTAATATCCTCAAAGCACTATGATATAGTTAGAGACACAACCCTCAATACATTATGGTTGGACAAAGTCCCTCAAAACATTAGGATCGAAGACTAATATCCTCAAAACATTTGGATATAGTTACAGATACAACCCCAATACATTAGGATTGGACAAAGACCCTTAAAACATTAGGATCGAAAACTAATATCCTCAAAACTCTAGGATATAGTTACTGACACAACCCTCAATACACTGGGATTGGACAAAGACCCTTAAAACATTAGGATTGAAAACTAATATCCTCAAAAAACTAGGATAGAGCTATAGACAAAACCCTCAATACATTTGGATTGGACAAAGACCCTCAAAACATCAGGATCGAAAACTAATATCCTCAAAACACTAGGATTTAGTTAAAGACACAACCCTCAATACATTAGGATTGGACAAAGACCCTTAAAAAATTAGGATCGAAAACTAATATCCTTAAAACATTAGGGTATAGTTACTGACACAACCCTCAATACATTGGGATTGGACAAAGACCCTCAAAACATTAGGATCAAAAACTAATATCCTCAAAGCACTATGATATAGTTAGAGACACAACCCTCAATACATTATGGTTGGACAAAGTCCCTCAAAACATTAGGATCGAAGACTAATATCCTCAAAACATTAGGATATAGTTACAGATACAACCCCAATACATTAGAATTGGACAAAGACCCTCAAAACATTAGGATTAAAGACTAATATCCTCAAAACATTAGGATATAGTTACATATACAACCCCAATACATTAGGGTTGGACAAAGACCCTTAAAACATTAGGATTGAAAACTAATATCCTCACAACTCTAGGATATAGTTACTGACACAACCCTCAATACACTGGGATTGGAGGAAGACCCTTAAAACATTAGGATTGAAAACTAATATCCTCAAAAAACTAGGATATAGCTATAGACAAAACCCTCAATACATTAGGATTGGACAAAGACCCTCAAAACATCAGGATCGAAAACTAATATGCTCAAAACACTAGGATATAGTTAAAGACACAACACTCAATACATTAGGATTGGATAAAGACCCTCAAAAAATTAGGATCGAAAACTAATATCCTTAAAACATTAGG
The DNA here is from genome assembly GCA_963859935.3 of Lathyrus sativus. Lineage (NCBI taxonomy): Eukaryota > Viridiplantae > Streptophyta > Magnoliopsida > Fabales > Fabaceae > Lathyrus > Lathyrus sativus. The sequence continues at coordinate 85,144 of CAWUDS030003743.1, read as the reverse complement.
GTATAGTTACTGACACAACCCTCAATACATTGGGATTGGACAAAGACCCTCAAAACTATAGGATCGAAAACTAATATCCTCAAAACATTAGGATATAGTTACAGACACAACCCTCAATACATTAGGATTGGACAAAGCCCCTAAAAAATTTAGTATCGAAAACTAATATCCTCAAAACAATAGGATATAGTTATAGACACAACCCTCATTACATTAGGATTGGACAAACACCCTCAAAACATTAGGATCAAAAACTAATATCCTCAAAGCACTATGATATAGTTAGAGACACAACCCTCAATACATTATGGTTGGACAAAGTCCCTCAAAACATTAGGATCGAAGACTAATATCCTCAAAACATTAGGATATAGTTACAGATACAACCCCAATACATTAGGATTGGACAAAGACCCTCAAAACATTAGGATCGAAAACTAATATCCTCAAAACTCTAGGATATAGTTACTGACACAACCCTCAATACACTGGGATTGGACAAAGACCCTTAAAACATTAGGATTGAAAACTAATATCCTCAAAAAACTAGGATAGAGCTATAGACAAAACCCTCAATACATTTGGATTGGACAAAGACCCTCAAAACATCAGGATCGAAAACTAATATCCTCAAAACACTAGGATTTAGTTAAAGACACAACCCTCAATACATTAGGATTGGACAAAGACCCTTAAAAAATTAGGATCGAAAACTAATATCCTTAAAACATTAGGGTATAGTTACTGACACAACCCTCAATACATTGGGATTGGACAAAGACCCTCAAAACATTAGGATCAAAAACTAATATCCTCAAAGCACTATGATATAGTTAGAGACACAACCCTCAATACATTATGGTTGGACAAAGTCCCTCAAAACATTAGGATCGAAGACTAATATCCTCAAAACATTAGGATATAGTTACAGATACAACCCCAATACATTAGAATTGGACAAAGACCCTCAAAACATTAGGATTAAAGACTAATATCCTCAAAACATTAGGATATAGTTACATATACAACCCCAATACATTAGGGTTGGACAAAGACCCTTAAAACATTAGGATTGAAAACTAATATCCTCACAACTCTAGGATATAGTTACTGACACAACCCTCAATACACTGGGATTGGAGGAAGACCCTTAAAACATTAGCATTGAAAACTAATATCCTCAAAAAACTAGGATATAGCTATAGACAAAACCCTCAATACATTAGGATTGGACAAAGACCCTCAAAACATCAGGATCGAAAACTAATATCCTCAAAACACTAGGATATAGTTAAAGACACAACCCTCAATACATTAGGATTGGATAAAGACCCTCAAAAAATTAGGATCGAAAACTAATATCCTTAAAACATTAGGGTATAGTTACTGACACAACCCTTAATACATTGGGATTGGACAAAGACCCTCAAAACATTAGGATCAAAAACTAATATCCTCAAAGCACTATGATATAGTTAGAGACACAACCCTCAATACATTATGGTTGGACAAAGTCCCTCAAAACATTAGGATCGAAGACTAATATCCTCAAAACATTAGGATATAGTTACAGATACAACCCCAATACATTAGAATTGGACAAAGACCCTCAAAACATTAGGATTAAAGACTAATATCCTCAAAACATTAGGATATAGTTACATATACAACCCCAATACATTAGGGTTGGACAAAGACCCTTAAAACATTAGGATTGAAAACTAATATCCTCACAACTCTAGGATATAGTTACTGACACAACCCTCAATACACTGGGATTGGAGGAAGACCCTTAAAACATTAGGATTGAAAACTAATATCCTCAAAAAACTAGGATATAGCTATAGACAAAACCCTCAATACACTAGGATTGGACAAAGACCCTCCAAACATCAGGATCGAAAACTAATATCCTCAAAACACTAGGATATAGTTAAAGACACAACCCTCAATACATTAGGATTGGATAAAGACCCTCAAAAAATTAGGATCGAAAACTAATATCCTTAAAACATTAGGGTATAGTTACTGACACAACCCTCAATACATTGGGATTTGACAAAGACCCTCAAAACTATAGGATCGAAAACTAATATCCTCAAAACATTAGGATATAGTTACAGACACAACCCTCAATACATTAGGATTGGACAAAGCCCCTAAAAAATTTAGTATCGAAAACTAATATCCTCAAAACAATAGGATATAGTTATAGACACAACCCTCATTACATTAGGATTGGACAAAGACCCTCAAAACATTAGGATCAAAAACTAATATCCTCAAAGCACGATGATATAGTTAGAGACACAACCCTCAATACATTATGGTTGGACAAAGTCCCTCAAAACATTAGGATCGAAGACTAATATCCTCAAAACATTAGGATATAGTTACAGATACAACCCCAATACATTAGGATTGGACAAAGACCCTCAAAACATTAGGATCGAAAACTAATTTCCTCAAAACTCTAGGATATAGTTACTGACACAACCCTCAATACACTGGGATTGGACAAAGACCCTTAAAACATTAGGATTGAAAACTAATATCCTCAAAAAACTAGGATAGAGCTATAGACAAAACCCTCAATACATTTGGATTGGACAAAGACCCTCAAAACATCAGGATCGAAAACTAATATCCTCAAAACACTAGGATTTAGTTAAAGACACAACCCTCAATACATTAGGATTGGACAAAGACCCTTAAAAAATTAGGATCGAAAACTAATATCCTTAAAACATTAGGGTATAGTTACTGACACAACCCTCAATACATTGGGATTGGACAAAGACCCTCAAAACATTAGGATCAAAAACTAATATCCTCAAAGCACTATGATATAGTTAGAGACACAACCCTCAATACATTATGGTTGGACAAAGTCCCTCAAAACATTAGGATCGAAGACTAATATCCTCAAAACATTAGGATATAGTTACAGATACAACCCCAATACATTAGAATTGGACAAAGACCCTCAAAACATTAGGATTAAAGACTAATATCCTCAAAACATTAGGATATAGTTACATATACAACCCCAATACATTAGGGTTGGACAAAGACCCTTAAAACATTAGGATTGAAAACTAATATCCTCACAACTCTAGGATATAGTTACTGACACAACCCTCAATACACTGGGATTGGAGGAAGACCCTTAAAACATTAGGATTGAAAACTAATATCCTCAAAAAACTAGGATATAGCTATAGACAAAACCCTCAATACATTAGGATTGGACAAAGACCCTCAAAACATCAGGATCGGAAACTAATATCCTCAAAACACTAGGATATAGTTAAAGACACAACCCTCAATACATTAGGATTGGATAAAGACCCTCAAAAAATTAGGATCGAAAACTAATATCCTTAAAACATTAGGGTATAGTTACTGACACAACCCTCAATACATTGGGATTGGACAAAGACACTCAAAACTATAGGATCGAAAACTAATATCCTCAAAACATTAGGATATAGTTACAGACACAACCCTCAATACATTAGGATTGGACAAAGCCCCTAAAAAATTTAGTATCGAAAACTAATATCCTCAAAACAATAGGATATAGTTATAGACACAACCCTCATTACATTAGGATTGGACAAAGACCCTCAAAACATTAGGATCAAAAACTAATATCCTCAAAGCACTATGATATAGTTAGAGACACAACCCTCAATACATTATGGTTGGACAAAGTCCCTCAAAATATTAGGATCGAAGACTAATATCCTCAAAACATTAGGATATAGTTACAGATACAACCCCAATACATTAGGATTGGACAAAGACCCTCAAAACATCAGGATCGAAAACTAATATCCTCAAAACACTAGGATATAGTTAAAGACACAACCCTCAATACATTAGGATTGGATAAAGACCCTCAAAAAATTAGGATCGAAAACTAATATCCTTAAAACATTAGGGTATAGTTACTGACACAACCCTCAATACATTGGGATTGGACAAAGACCCTCAAAACTATAGGATCGAAAACTAATATCCTCAAAACATTAGGATATAGTTACAGACACAACCCTCAATACATTAGGATTGGACAAAGCCCCTAAAAAATTTAGTATCGAAAACTAATATCCTCAAAACAATAGGATATAGTTATAGACACAACCCTCATTACATTAGGATTGGACAAAGACCCTCAAAACATTAGGATCAAAAACTAATATCCTCAAAGCACAATGATATAGTTAGAGACACAACCCTCAATACATTATGGTTGGACAAAGTCCCTCAAAACATTAGGATCGAAGACTAATATCCTCAAAACATTAGGATATAGTTACAGATACAACCCCAATACATTAGGATTGGACAAAGACCCTCAAAACATTAGGATCGAAAACTAATTTCCTCAAAACTCTAGGATATAGTTACTGACACAACCCTCAATACACTGGGATTGGACAAAGACCCTTAAAACATTAGGATTGAAAACTAATATCCTCAAAAAACTAGGATAGAGCTATAGACAAAACCCTCAATACATTTGGATTGGACAAAGACCCTCAAAACATCAGGATCGAAAACTAATATCCTCAAAACACTAGGATTTAGTTAAAGACACAACCCTCAATACATTAGGATTGGACAAAGACCCTTAAAAAATTAGGATCGAAAACTAATATCCTTAAAACATTAGGGTATAGTTACTGACACAACCCTCAATACATTGGGATTGGACAAAGACCCTCAAAACATTAGGATCAAAAACTAATATCCTCAAAGCACTATGATATAGTTAGAGACACAACCCTCAATACATTATGGTTGGACAAAGTCCCTCAAAACATTAGGATCGAAGACTAATATCCTCAAAACATTAGGATATAGTTACAGATACAACCCCAATACATTAGAATTGGACAAAGACCCTCAAAACATTAGGATTAAAGACTAATATCCTCAAAACATTAGGATATAGTTACATATACAACCCCAATACATTAGGGTTGGACAAAGACCCTTAAAACATTAGGATTGAAAACTAATATCCTCACAACTCTAGGATATAGTTACTGACACAACCCTCAATACACTGGGATTGGAGGAAGACCCTTAAAACATTAGGATTGAAAACTAATATCCTCAAAAAACTAGGATATAGCTATAGACAAAACCCTCAATACATTAGGATTGGACAAAGACCCTCAAAACATCAGGATCGGAAACTAATATCCTCAAAACACTAGGATATAGTTAAAGACACAACCCTCAATACATTAGGATTGGATAAAGACCCTCAAAAAATTAGGATCGAAAACTAATATCCTTAAAACATTAGGGTATAGTTACTGACACAACCCTCAATACATTGGGATTGGACAAAGACACTCAAAACTATAGGATCGAAAACTAATATCCTCAAAACATTAGGATATAGTTACAGACACAACCCTCAATACATTAGGATTGGACAAAGCCCCTAAAAAATTTAGTATCGAAAACTAATATCCTCAAAACAATAGGATATAGTTATAGACACAACCCTCATTACATTAGGATTGGACAAAGACCCTCAAAACATTAGGATCAAAAACTAATATCCTCAAAGCACTATGATATAGTTAGAGACACAACCCTCAATACATTATGGTTGGACAAAGTCCCTCAAAACATTAGGATCGAAGACTAATATCCTCAAAACATTAGGATATAGTTACAGATACAACCCCAATACATTAGGATTGGACAAAGACCCTCAAAACATCAGGATCGAAAACTAATATCCTCAAAACACTAGGATATAGTTAAAGACACAACCCTCAATACATTAGGATTGGATAAAGACCCTCAAAAAATTAGGATCGAAAACTAATATCCTTAAAACATTAGGGTATAGTTACTGACACAACCCTCAATACATTGGGATTGGACAAAGACCCTCAAAACTATAGGATCGAAAACTAATATCCTCAAAACATTAGGATATAGTTACAGACACAACCCTCAATACATTAGGATTGGACAAAGCCCCTAAAAAATTTAGTATCGAAAACTAATATCCTCAAAACAATAGGATATAGTTATAGACACAACCCTCATTACATTAGGATTGGACAAAGACCCTCAAAACATTAGGATCAAAAACTAATATCCTCAAAGCACGATGATATAGTTAGAGACACAACCCTCAATACATTATGGTTGGACAAAGTCCCTCAAAACATTAGGATCGAAGACTAATATCCTCAAAACATTAGGATATAGTTACAGATACAACCCCAATACATTAGGATTGGACAAAGACCCTCAAAACATTAGGATCGAAAACTAATTTCCTCAAAACTCTAGGATATAGTTACTGACACAACCCTCAATACACTGGGATTGGACAAAGACCCTTAAAACATTAGGATTGAAAACTAATATCCTCAAAAAACTAGGATAGAGCTATAGACAAAACCCTCAATACATTTGGATTGGACAAAGACCCTCAAAACATCAGGATCGAAAACTAATATCCTCAAAACACTAGGATTTAGTTAAAGACACAACCCTCAATACATTAGGATTGGACAAAGACCCTTAAAAAATTAGGATCGAAAACTAATATCCTTAAAACATTAGGGTATAGTTACTGACACAACCCTCAATACATTGGGATTGGACAAAGACCCTCAAAACATTAGGATCAAAAACTAATATCCTCAAAGCACTATGATATAGTTAGAGACACAACCCTCAATACATTATGGTTGGACAAAGTCCCTCAAAACATTAGGATCGAAGACTAATATCCTCAAAACATTAGGATATAGTTACAGATACAACCCCAATACATTAGAATTGGACAAAGACCCTCAAAACATTAGGATTAAAGACTAATATCCTCAAAACATTAGGATATAGTTACATATACAACCCCAATACATTAGGGTTGTACAAAGACCCTTAAAACATTAGGATTGAAAACTAATATCCTCACAACTCTAGGATATAGTTACTGACACAACCCTCAATACACTGGGATTGGAGGAAGACCCTTAAAACATTAGGATTGAAAACTAATATCCTCAAAAAACTAGGATATAGCTATAGACAAAACCCTCAATACATTAGGATTGGACAAAGACCCTCAAAACATCAGGATCGGAAACTAATATCCTCAAAACACTAGGATATAGTTAAAGACACAACCCTCAATACATTAGGATTGGATAAAGACCCTCAAAAAATTAGGATCGAAAACTGATATCCTTAAAACATTAGGGTATAGTTACTGACACAACCCTCAATACATTGGGATTGGACAAAGACACTCAAAACTATAGGATCGAAAACTAATATCCTCAAAACATTAGGATATAGTTACAGACACAACCCTCAATACATTAGGATTGGACAAAGCCCCTAAAAAATTTAGTATCGAAAACTAATATCCTCAAAACAATAGGATATAGTTATAGACACAACCCTCATTACATTAGGATTGGACAAAGACCCTCAAAACATTAGGATCAAAAACTAATATCCTCAAAGCACTATGATATAGTTAGAGACACAACCCTCAATACATTATGGTTGGACAAAGTCCCTCAAAACATTAGGATCGAAGACTAATATCCTCAAAACATTAGGATATAGTTACAGATACAACCCCAATACATTAGGATTGGACAAAGACCCTCAAAACATTAGGATCGAAAACTAATATCCTCAAAACTCTAGGATATAGTTACTGACACAACCCTCAATACACTGGGATTGGACAAAGACCCTTAAAACATTAGGATTGAAAACTAATATCCTCAAAAAACTAGGATAGAGCTATAGACAAAACCCTCAATACATTTGGATTGGACAAAGACCCTCAAAACATCAGGATCGAAAACTAATATCCTCAAAACACTAGGATTTAGTTAAAGACACAACCCTCAATACATTAGGATTGGACAAAGACCCTTAAAAAATTAGGATCAAAAACTAATATCCTTAAAACATTAGGGTATAGTTACTGACACAACCCTCAATATATTGGGATTGGACAAAGACCCTCAAAACATTAGGATCAAAAACTAATATCCTCAAAGCACTATGATATAGTTAGAGACACAACCCTCAATACATTATGGTTGGACAAAGTCCCTCAAAACATTAGGATCGAAGACTAATATCCTCAAAACCTTAGGATATAGTTACAGATACAACCCCAATACATTAGAATTGGACAAAGACCCTCAAAACATTCGGATTAAAGACTAATATCCTCAAAACATTAGGATATAGTTACATATACAACCCCAATACATTAGGGTTGGACAAAGACCCTTAAAACATTAGGATTGAAAACTAATATCCTCAGAACTCTAGGATAGTTACTGACACAACCCTCAATACACTGGGATTGGAGGAAGACCCTTAAAACATTAGGATTGAAAACTAATATCCTCAAAAAACTAGGATATAGCTATAGACAAAACCCTCAATACATTAGGATTGGACAAAGACCCTCAAAACATCAGGATCGAAAACTAATATCCTCAAAACACTAGGATATAGTTAAAGACACAACCCTCAATACATTAGCATTGGATAAAGACCCTCAAAAAATTAGGATCGAAAACTAATATCCTTAAAACATTAGGGTATAGTTACTGACACAACCCTCAATACATTGGGATTGGACAAAGACCCTCAAAACTTTAGGATCGAAAACTAATATCCTCAAAACATTAGGATATAGTTACAGACACAACCCTCAATACATTAGGATTGGACAAAGCCCCTAAAAAATTTAGTATCGAAAACTAATATCCTCAAAACAATAGGATATAGTTATAGACACAACCCTCTTTACATTAGGATTGGACAAAGACCCTCAAAACATTAGGATCAAAAACTAATATCCTCAAAGCACTATGATATAGTTAGAGACACAACCCTCAATACATTATGGTTGGACAAAGTCCCTCAAAACATTAGGATCGAAGACTAATATCCTCAAAACATTAGGATATAGTTACAGATACAACCCCAATACATTAGGATTGGACAAAGACCCTCAAAACATTAGGATCGAAAACTAATATCCTCAAAACTCTAGGATATAGTTACTGACACAACCCTCAATACACTGGGATTGGACAAAGACCCTTAAAACATTAGGATTGAAAACTAATATCCTCAAAAAACTAGGATAGAGCTATAGACAAAACCCTCAATACATTTGGATTGGACAAAGACCCTCAAAACATCAGGATCGAAAACTAATATCCTCAAAACACTAGGATTTAGTTAAAGACACAACCCTCAATACATTAGGATTGGAGAAAGACCCTTAAAAAATTAGGATCGAAAACTAATATACTTAAAACATTAGTGTATAGTTACTGACACAACCCTCAATACATTGGGATTGGACAAAGACCCTCAAAACATTAGGATCGAAAACTAATATCCTCAAAACATTAGGATATAGTTACAGACACAACCCTCAATACATTACGATTGGACAAAGACCCTCAAAAATTTAGTATCGAAAACTAATATCCTCAAAACATTAGAATATAGTTATAGACACAACCCTCATTACATTAGGATTGGACAAAGACCCTCGAAACATTAGGATCAAAAACTAATATCCTCAAAGCACTATGATATAGTTAGAGACACAACCCTCAATACATTATGGTTGGACAAAGTCCCTCAAAACATTAGGATCGAAGACTAATATCCTCAAAACATTAGGATATAGTTACAGATACAACCCCAATACATTAGGATTGGACAAAGACCCTCAAAACATTAGGATCGAAAACTAATATCCTCAAAACTCTAGGATATAGTTACTGACACAACCCTCAATACACTGGGATTGGACAAAGACCCTTAAAACCTTAGGATTGAAAACTAATATCCTCAAAAAACTAGGATAGAGCTATAGACAAAACCCTCAATACATTTGGATTGGACAAAGACCCTCAAAACATCAGGATCGAAAACTAATATCCTCAAAACACTAGGATTTAGTTAAAGACACAACCCTCAATACATTAGGATTGGACAAAGACCCTTAAAAAATTAGGATCGAAAACTAATATCCTTAAAACATTAGGGTATAGTTACTGACACAACCCTCAATACATTGGGATTGGACAAAGACCCTCAAAACATTAGGATCAAAAACTAATATCCTCAAAGCACTATGATATAGTTAGAGACACAACCCTCAATACATTATGGTTGGACAAAGTCCCTCAAAACATTAGGATCGAAGACTAATATCCTCAAAACATTAGGATATAGTTACAGATACAACCCCAATACATTAGAATTGGACAAAGACCCTCAAAACATTAGGATTAAAGACTAATATCCTCAAAACATTAGGATATAGTTACATATACAACCCCAATACATTAGGGTTGGACAAAGACCCTTAAAACATTAGGATTGAAAACTAATATCCTCACAACTCTAGGATAGTTACTGACACAACCCTCAATACACTGGGATTGGAGGAAGACCCTTAAAACATTAGGATTGAAAACTAATATCCTCAAAAAACTAGGATATAGCTATAGACAAAACCCTCAATACATTAGGATTGGACAAAGACCCTCAAAACATCAGGATCGAAAACTAATATCCTCAAAACACTAGGATATAGTTAAAGACACAACCCTCAATACATTAGCATTGGATAAAGACCCTCAAAAAATTAGGATCGAAAACTAATATCCTTAAAACATTAGGGTATAGTTACTGACACAACCCTCAATACATTGGGATATGACAAAGACCCTCAAAACTTTAGGATCGAAAACTAATATCCTCAAAACATTAGGATATAGTTACAGACACAACCCTCAATACATTAGGATTGGACAAAGCCCCTAAAAAATTTAGTATCGAAAACTAATATCCTCAAAACAATAGGATATAGTTATAGACACAACCCTCATTACATTAGGATTGGACAAAGACCCTCAAAACATTAGGATCAAAAACTAATATCCTCAAAGCACTATGATATAGTTAGAGACACAACCCTCAATACATTATGGTTGGACAAAGTCCCTCAAAACATTAGGATCGAAGACTAATATCCTCAAAACATTAGGATATAGTTACAGATACAACCCCAATACATTAGGATTGGACAAAGACCCTCAAAACATTAGGATCGAAAACTAATATCCTCAAAACTCTAGGATATAGTTACTGACACAACCCTCAATACACTGGGATTGGACAAAGACCCTTAAAACATTAGGATTGAAAACTAATATCCTCAAAAAACTAGGATAGAGCTATAGACAAAACCCTCAATACATTTGGATTGGACAAAGACCCTCAAAACATCAGGATCGAAAACTAATATCCTCAAAACACTAGGATTTAGTTAAAGACACAACCCTCAATACATTAGGATTGGACAAAGACCCTTAAAAAATTAGGATCGAAAACTAATATACTTAAAACATTAGGGTATAGTTACTGACACAACCCTCAATACATTGGGATTGGACAAAGACCCTAAAAACATTAGGATCGAAAACTAATATCCTCAAAACATTAGGATATAGTTACAGACACAACCCTCAATACATTAGGATTGGACAAAGACCCTCAAAAATTTAGTATCGAAAACTAATATCCTCAAAACATTAGAATATAGTTATAGACACAACCCTCATTACATTAGGATTGGACAAAGACCCTCGAAACATTAGGATCAAAAACTAATATCCTCAAAGCACTATGATATAGTTAGAGACACAACCCTCAATACATTATGGTTGGACAAAGTCCCTCAAAACATTAGGATCGAAGACTAATATCCTCAAAACATTAGGATATAGTTACAGATACAACCCCAATACATTAGGATTGGACAAAGACCCTCAAAACATTAGGATCGAAAACTAATATCCTCAAAACTCTAGGATATAGTTACTGACACAACCCTCAACACACTGGGATTGGAGGAAGACCCTTAAAACATTAGGATTGAAAACTAATATCCTCAAAAGATTAAGATATAGTTACAGACACAACCCTCAATACATTAGGATTGGACAAAGACCCTCAAAACATCAGGATCGAAAATTAATATCCTCAAAACACTAGGATATAGTTATAGACACAAACCTCAATACATTAGGATTGGACAAAGACCCTCAAAAAATTAGGATCGAAAACTAATATCCTTAAAACATTAGGGTATAGTTACTGACACAACCCTCAATACATTGGGATTGGACAAAGACCCTCAAAACATTATGATCGAAAACTAATATCCTCAAAACATTAGGATATAGTTACAGACACAACCCTCATTACCTTAGGATTGGACAAAGACCCTCAAAACATTAGGATCGAAAACTAATATCCTCAAAGCACTATGATATAGTTAGAGACACAACCCTCAATACATTATGGTTGTACAAACACCCTTAAAACATTAGGATCGAAGACTAATATCTTCAAAACATTAGGATATAGTTACAGATACAACCCCAATACATTAGGATTGGACAAAGACCCTCAAAACATTAGGATCGAAAACTAATATCCTCAAAACTCTAGGATATAGTTACTGACACAACCCTCAATACACTGGGATTGGACAAAGACCCTTAAAACATTAGGATTGAAAACTAATATCCTCAAAAAACTAGGATAGAGCTATAGACAAAACCCTTAATAGATTTGGATTGGACAAAGACACTCAAAATATCAGGATCGAAAACTAATATCCTCAAAACACTAGGATTTAGTTAAAGACACAACCCTCAATACATTAGGATTGGACAAAGACCCTCAAAAAATTAGGATCGAAAACTAATATCCTTAAAACATTAGGGTATAGTTACTGACACAACCCTCAATACATTGGGATTGGACAAAGACCCTCAAAACATTAGGATCGAAAACTAATATCCTCAAAACATTAGGATATAGTTATAGACGCAACCCTCAATACATTAGGATTGGACAAAGACCCTCAAAAATTTAGTATCGAAAACTATATCCTCAAAACATTAGAATATAGTTATAGACACAACCCTCATTACATTAGGATTGGACAAAGACCCTCAAAACATTAGGATCAAAAACTAATATCCTCAAAGCACTATGATATAGTTAGAGACACAACCCTCAATACATTATGGTTGGACAAAGTCCCTCAAAACATTAGGATCAAAGACTAATATCCTCAAAACATTAGGATATAGTTACAGATACAACCCCAATACATTAGGATTGGACAAAGACCCTCAAAACATTAGGATCGAAAACTAATATCATCAAAACATTAGGATATAGTTACTGACACAACCCTCAATACACTGGGATTGGACAAAGACCCTCAAAACATTAGGATTGAAAACTAATATCCTCAAAAGATTAAGATATAGTTACAGACACAACCCCCAATACATTAGGATTGGACAAAGACCCTCAAAACATTAGGATCGAAAACTAATATCCTCAAAACACTAGGATATAGTTATAGACACAACCCTCAATACATTAGGTTTGGACAAAGATCCTCAAAAAATTAGGATCGAAAACTAATATCCTTAAAACATTAGGGCATAGTTATTGACACAACCCTCAATACATTGGGATTGGAAAAAGACCCTCAAAACATTAGGATCGAAAACTAATATCCTCAAAACATTAGGATATAGTTACAGACACAACCCTCAAAACATTAGGATTGGACAAAGACCCTCAAAACATTAGTATCGAAAACTAATATCCTCAAAACATTAGGATATAATTATAGACACAACCCTCATTACCTTAGGATTGGACAAAGACCCTCAAAACATTAGGATCGAAAACTAATATCCTCAATGCACTCTGATATAGTTAGAGACACAACCCTCAATACATTAGAATTGGACAAGGACCCTCAAAACATTAGGATTAAAGACTAATATCCTCAAAACATTAGGATATAGTTACATATACAACCCCAATACATTAAGGTTGGACAAAGACCCTTAAAACATTAGGATCGAAAACTAATATCCTCAAAACTCTAGGATATAGTTACTGACACAACCCTCAATACACTGGGATTGGAGGAAGACCCTTAAAACATTAGGATTGAAAACTAATATCCTCAAAAAACTAGGATATAGCTATAGACAAAACCCTCAATACATTAGGATTGGACAAAGACCCTCAAAACATCAGGATCGAAAACTAATATCCTCAAAACACTAGGATATAGTTAAAGACACAAACCTCAATACATTAGGATTGGACAAAGACCCTCAAAAAATTAGGATCGAAAACTAATATCCTTAAAACATTAGGGTATAGTTACTGACACAACCCTCAATACATTGGGATTGGACAAAGACCCTCAAAACATTAGGATCGAAAACTAATATCCTCAAAACATTAGGATATAGTTACAGACACAACCCTCAATACATTAGGATTGGACAAAGACCCTAAAAAATTTAGTATCGAAAACTAATATCCTCAAAACAATAGGATATAGTTATAGACACAACCCTCATTACATTAGGATTGGACAAAGACCCTCAAAAGATTAGGATCAAAAACTAATATCCTCAAAGCACTATGATATAGTTAGAGACACAACCCTCAATACATTATGGTTGGACAAACACCCTCAAAACATTAGGATCGAAGACTAATATCCTCAAAACATTAGGATATAGTTACAGATACAACCCCAATACATTAGGATTGGACAAAGACCCTCAAAACATTAGGATCGAAAACTAATATCCTCAAAACTCTAGGATATAGTTACTGACACAACCCTCAATACACTGGGATTGGACAAAGACCCTTAAAACATTAGGATTGAAAACTAATATCCTCAAAAAACTAGGATAGAGCTATAGACAAAACCCTCAATACATTTGGATTGGACAAAGACACTCAAAATATCAGGATCGAAAACTAATATCCTCAAAACACTAGGATTTAGTTAAAGACACAACCCTCAATACATTAGGATTGGACAAAGACCCTCAAAAAATTAGGATCGAAAACTAATATCCTTAAAACATTAGGGTATAGTTACTGACACAACCCTCAATACATTGGGATTGGACAAAGACCCTCAAAACATTAGGATCGAAAACTAATATCCTCAAAACATTAGGATATAGTTACAGTCGCAACCCTCAATACATTAGGATTGGACAAAGACCCTCAAAAATTTAGTATCGGAAACTATATCCTCAAAACATTAGAATATAGTTATAGACACAACCCTCATTACATTAGGATTGGACAAAGACCCTCAAAACATTAGGATCAAAAACTAATATCCTCAAAGCACTATGATATAGTTAGAGACACAACCCTCAATACATTATGGTTGGACAAAGTCCCTCAAAACATTAGGATCGAAGACTAATATCCTCAAAACATTAGGATATAGTTACAGATACAACCCCAATACATTAGGATTGGACAAAGACCCTCAAAACATTAGGATCGAAAACTAATATCATCAAAACATTAGGATATAGTTACTGACACAACCCTCAATACACTGGGATTGGACAAAGACCCTCAAAACATTAGGATTGAAAACTAATATCCTCAAAAGATTAAGATATAGTTATAGACACAACCCTCAATACATTAGGATTGGACAAAGACCCTCAAAACATTAGGATCGAAAACTAATATCCTCAAAACACTAGGATATAGTTATAGACACAACCCTCAATACATTAGGTTTGGACAAAGATCCTCAAAAAATTAGGATCGAAAACTAATATCCTTAAAACATTAAGGCATAGTTATTGACACAACCCTCAATACATTGGGATTGGAAAAAGACCCTCAAAACATTAGGATCGAAAACTAATATCCTCAAAACATTAGGATATAGTTACAGACACAACCCTCAAAACATTAGGATTGGACAAAGACCCTCAAAACATTAGTATCGAAAACTAATATCCTTAAAACATTAGGATATAATTATAGACACAACCCTCATTACCTTAGGATTGGACAAAGACCCTCAAAACATTAGGATCGAAAACTAATATCCTCAATGCACTCTGATATAGTTAGAGACACAACCCTCAATATATTAGAATTGGACAAAGACCCTCAAAACATTAGGATTAAAGACTAATATCCTCAAAACATTAGGATATAGTTACATATACAACCCCAATACATTAGGGTTGGACAAAGACCCTTAAAACATTAGGATCGAAAACTAATATCCTCAAAACTCTAGGATATAGTTACTGACACAACCCTCAATACACTGGGATTGGAGGAAGACCCTTAAAACATTAGGATTGAAAACTAATATCCTCAAAAAACTAGGATATAGCTATAGACAAAACCCTCAATACATTAGGATTGGACAAAGACCCTCAAAACATCAGGATCGAAAAGTAATATCCTCAAAACACTAGGATATAGTTAAAGACACAACCCTCAATACATTAGGATTGGACAAAGACCCTCAAAAAATTAGGATCGAAAACTAATATCCTTAAAACATTAGGGTATAGTTACTGACACAACCCTCAATACATTGGGATTGGACAAAGACCCTCAAAACATTAGGATCGAAAACTAATATCCTCAAAACATTAGGATATAGTTACAGACACAACCCTCAATACATTAGGATTGGACAAAGACCCTCAAAAATTTAGTATCGAAAACTAATATCCTTAAAACAATAGGATATAGTTATAGACACAACCCTCATTACATTAGGATTGGAAAAAGACCCTCAAAACATTAGGATCAAAAACTAATATCCTCAAAGCACTATGATATAGTTAGAGACACAACCCTCAATACATTATGGTTGGACAAAGTCCCTCAAAACATTAGGATCAAAGACTAATATCCTTAAAACATTAGGATATAGTTACAGATACAACCCCAATACATTAGGATTGGACAAAGACCCTCAAAACATTAGGATCGAAAACTAATATCATCAAAACATTAGGATATAGTTACTGACACAACCCTCAATACACTGGGATTGGACAAAGACCCTCAAAACATTAGGATTGAAAACTAATATCCTCAAAAGATTAAGATATAGTTACAGACACAACCCTCAATACATTAGGATTGGACAAAGACCCTCAAAACATTAGGATCGAAAACTAATATCCTCAAAACACTAGGATATAGTTATAGACACAACCCTCAATACATTAGGTTTGGACAAAGATCCTAAAAAAATTAGGATCGAAAACTAATATCCTTAAAACATTAGGGCATAGTTACTGACACAACCCTCAATACATTGGAATTGGAAAAAGACCCTCAAAACATTAGGATCGAAAACTAATATCCTCAAAACATTAGGATATAGTTATAGACACAACCCTCAAAACATTAGGATTGGACAAAGACCCTTAAAACATTAGTATCGAAAACTAATATCCTCAAAACATTAGGATATAATTATAGACACAACCCTCATTACCTTAGGATTGGACAAAGACCCTCAAAACATTAGGATCGAAAACTAATATCCTCAATGCACTATGATATAGTTAGAGACACAACCCTCAATACATTAGAATTGGACAAAGACCCTCAAAACATTAGGATTAAAGACTAATATCCTCAAAACATTAGGATATAGTTACATATACAACCCCAATACATTAGGGTTGGACAAAGACCCTTAAAACATTAGGATCGAAAACTAATATCCTCAAAACTCTAGGATATAGTTACTCACACAACCCTCAATACACTGGGATTGGAGGAAGACCCTTAAAACATTAAGATTGAAAACTAATATCCTCAAAAAACTAGGATATAGCTATAGACAAAACCCTCAATACATTAGGATTGGACAAAGACCCTCAAAACATCAGGATCGAAAACTAATATCCTCAAAACACTAGGATATAGTTAAAGACACAACCCTCAATACATTAGGATTGGACAAAGACCCTCAAAAAATTAGGATCGAAAACTAATATCCTTAAAACATTAGGGTATAGTTACTGACACAACCCTCAATACATTGGGATTGGACAAAGACCCTCAAAACATTAGGATCGAAAACTAGTATCCTCAAAACATTAGGATATAGTTACAGACACAACCCTCAATACATTAGGATTGGACAAAGACCCTCAAAAATTTAGTATCGAAAACTAATATCCTTAAAACAATAGGATATAGTTATAGACACAACCCTCATTACATTAGGATTGGACAAAGACCCTCAAAACATTAGGATCAAAAACTAATATCCTCAAAGCACTATGATATAGTTAGAGACACAACCCTCAATACATTATGGTTGGACAAAGTCCCTCAAAACATTAGGATCGAAGACTAATATCCTCAAAACATTAGGATATAGTTACAGATACAACCCCAATACATTAGGATTGGACAAAGACCCTCAAAACATTAGGATCGAAAACTAATATCATCAAAACTTTAGGATATAGTTACTGACACAACCCTCAATACACTGGGATTGGACAAAGACCCTCAAAACATTAGGATTGAAAACTAATATCCTCAAAAGATTAAGATATAGTTACAGACACAACCCTCAATACATTAGGATTGGACAAAGACCCTCAAAACATTAGTATCGAAAACTAATATCCTCAGAACACTAGGATATAGCTACAGACACAGCCCTCAATACATTAGGATTGGACAAAGACCCTCAAAACATTAGGATCGAAAACTAATATCCTCAAAACACTAGGATATAGTTAGAGACACAACCCTCAATACATTCGGATTGGACAAAGATGTAAGAACACAGATTGTTTCTTCAGTAATATCTCTATGTTTTGGTGATAACACTTTTGAATTTTGTATTCAAGAATTATATACTCTAAATTTGTTCTAGACTGTTTGCTACAGGTACTAAAGAAAACATTCTTAAAGAGCAAATTTGGATCTAAACAATGATATTATGAAAGGCTTCAAAGGTTCAAGAGCATCTTAAAGGAAAATCTGAACGCTGCCTCCAGAAGAATCTGAGTGATGTCTACTAAAGATTCTGAAGCAGAAGCCTCTAAAGAATAGAAGACTCTGAGAGTTCAGAAGCTTAGTCATCAGAAGACTCTGAAGATACTGCGATGCATAGTATTGAGAATCTGATATAGAAGACTCTGCTCTGACAGAACTACACGCTCAAGCACACAAGCTGCATATACTCTGATTCAGCATAATCTGAAGAACATCCCAAGACTCTGAAGATCCAGAAGATCTCTACTCTAGAAATTCTGAAGATCCAGACTCTGATGTTGATAGCTGAATTTACTTAGTGAAGAAGATTTGAATATGTCCGTTGGCATATCTCAACAGCTCTTTCCTCTTTTATGATAGACACAGGAACACAGACAAGAAGGTTTTATCTGTGCATTCCATTCTAAGGAAAGTTTCTGCAATGTGAAGACAAAAGGCACTAGGATTTTTCAGCACAGTCTCTAACGTTGAGAAGACTTCATGGATCTAAGTGCCTATATAAAGAAGTCCATTCCATCTTCTTCTATAGATGAACTTCTTGCAAAAATAACTTAGAAAAGCAAATCTCTCAAAAGCTCTTATATTCTATTTTACTGTAACATTGTTCTTAAACTTAAGAGAAATATCACAGTTGTGATAATAGCTTTTTAGAAGCATTCTTACTCTTGTAATAGTTTACATTGATTGTAAAAGGTTTCCTTAAGAGGATCCAGTTGGGATCAGTAGCTCTTGAGAAGACTAAGAACAGTTGTTCTTCGGTGTTACTATTGTAATCTGTTTGATTAAATAGTGAATTAAGTCCTTGACTGAGAAAGGCAAATCACTCTTGAGAGGGTGGACTGGAGTAGTTGAGTTCAACGAACCAGGATAAAAATAACTGTGTTTGAATCTTTGATTATTTGTCATACTTATTCAACCCCCCCTTTTAAGTATTTTCTCACCTTCAGTTGGCATCAGAGCTCCAGTTCTGCGTGTGCTATCACTTAACCGTGTCAGTAAAGATCCAGTGAGAAAAGTTACTTTGATATATATTTGGTTGTTACAATGGTTGATGATACAATATCCAACATCAACAACAAATATGAAGAAAGGGATAGAATCAGCACAAAGCCTCCTATGTTTGATGGAGAGAAATTTGATTACTGGAAGGACAGGATAGAAAGTTTCTTCCTTGGTTATGATGCTGATTTGTGGGACATGGTCATTGATGGCTATGAACATCCTACAAATGAGGATGGCAAGAAAATTGATAGAAAATCAATGAAAGAAGCCCGGAAGAAGGATTTCAAAAATCACCATAAGGCTAGGACAATATTGCTCAATGCAATCTCTCATACTGAGTATGAGAAGATTACCAACATAGAAACAGCTCATGGAATGTTTCAGTCACTTAAAATGACTCATGAGGGAAATTCTCAAGTGAAGGAGACCAAGGCTCTGGCACTTATACAAAAGTATGAAGCGTTCAAAATGGAAGAATCTGAAAATATAGAAACTATGTTTTCTAGATTTCAGATCCTCATAGCTGGTCTAAAAGTTCTGGACAAGGGATACTCCACATCATATCATGTAAAGAAAATCATCAGAAGTCTACCTACCAGATGGAGACCAATGGTGACTGCCTTGAAAATGGCTAAAGATCTGAACAAGATCTCTTTAGAAGAACTCATCAGCTCATTGAGGAGCCATGAAATTGAGCTTGAGGAAGATGAACCTCAAAAGAAAGAAAAAGGTAAATCTATTGCTTTAAAATCTAATAAATCTGCTAAAGCTTTGCAGGTTATTGAAGAAAGCTCTGAAGGATCTTCTTCTGAAGAAGAAGATGAATTATCCATGCTGTCCAGAAGGATCAACAAACTCTGGAAGCACAAGGGAAAGAAGTTCAACAACTTCAGAAAATCTGATCATAGAAAGGAATCTTCTGGGCACAGAAGATTTGGCAAGAAAGAAGTTGTATGCTATGAGTGCAAAGAACCTGGGCATTACAAGAATGATTGCCCCAAACTTCAAAGAGAAAAACCCAAGAAGAAGTTTGACAAAAAGAAGAAGTTCTGATGGCAACATGGGATGACTCAGATGAATTTGAATCATCTTCTGAATCAGAAGAAGAATGTGCTAATGTTGCACTGATGGCCAGCACAAATGATCAGGAAGAGGGAACATCAGGATCTGAAGCTGAATCAGACTCTGACTCTGAAGAGGTATTTTCTGAACTCTCAAGAGCTGAACTTGTTGAGAGTTTTTCTGAAATGTTGGAAAGCTACAGCAAGATCAAACTCAAATACAAGAAGCTGAAAAGCAGTCTTGAATCTGAAATTGATCTTCTGAAGACAGAACTTGTTGAGCAAAAAGAAATTAATCTGAAAATCAAAAATGACTTTGAAATAGCTCAACAAGAATCTGAATCTGAGACTAAGTCATGTGAAAACATTTTAGAAAAATATTACTCTAGCTTTCAGAGATTCCTTACTAAGAGCATAGACAGAAGCAAGATGGTTTCTATGATCTATGGTGTTAGTGGGAACAACAAAAAAGGTATTGGATATGAATCTTACTCTGGAAGTATTCCAAAATCTGTTGACAAACTCTTCATCAAGAAGACACCTATGTACTCTCAATTTAAGTTTGGTCACTTAAATGACATTAAACACACAAGCTCTGAGAAGAATACTTATGTGTTTAAACCCAAGGCAAGTCAGAATAAACATTATGTTGAAAAACAGAAGTTTAGACAAACCTACAAACCAACTAACCCTAAAGGACCCAAGAAGATCTGGGTACCTAAGAGCAAAATAATCCCTGTTACAGATGTTCTTAGCAGCAAGGTCAAGACGCCAGTCATGGTACCTGGACTCTGGATGCTCACGACACATGACAGGAGAAAGGTCTATGTTCCAAAGCCTGGAACTTAGATCTGGAGGTGACGTGAAGTTTGGAGGGAACCAGAAAGGCAAGATCATTGGATCTGGCACCATTAGAAATGGTAAACTTCCCTCTATTACTAATGTTTTACTTGTTGAAGGGTTAAAACATAACTTATTTTCCATAAGTCAATTAAGTGACAATGGTTATGATATTACCTTTAATCAAAAATGTTGTAAAGCTATTAGTCAAAAGGATGGCTCTATCCTATTTAGTGGTAAGAGGAAAAACAACATCTATAAAATAAATCTTTCAGAACTTAAGGTTCAGAATGTTAAATGCCTCTTGTCTGTTAATGAAGAGCAATGGGTCTGGCACAAAAGATTGGGGCATATTAATATGAGACGTATATCTCAGATTAATAAACTTAATCTTGTTAGAGGACTTCCTAATCTGAAGTTCACCTCAGATGCTCTTTGTGAAGCATGCCAAAAAGGGAAGTTTTCAAAATCATCTTTTAAATCAAAAAATGTTGTTTCTACCTCTAAGCCATTAGAACTACTTCATATTGATTTGTTTGGACCAGTGAAAACTGCATCCATCAGAGGCAAGAAGTATGGATTAGTCATTGTTGATGACTATAGCAGATGGACATGGGTAAAGTTCTTAAAACACAAGGATGAGTCACACTCTGTGTTCTTTGACTTCTGCAAACAAGTCCACAATGAGAAAGATCTTAAAATTATTAAAGTCAGAAGTGATCATGGTGGCGAATTTGAAAATAAACATTTTGAAAAACATTTTTCTGAAAATGGCATTGCTCATGATTTCTCCTGTCCTAGAACTCCACAACAAAATGGAGTTGTAGAAAGGAAAAATAGAACTTTGCAAGAAATGGCCAGAACCATGATCAATGAGACAAATCTGGCAAAACACTTTTCGGCAGAAGCAATTAACACAGCTTGTTACATTCAGAACAGAGTGTCTATAAGACCTCTTTTGAAAAAGACTCCCTATGAATTGTGGAGGAACAGAAAGCCCAACATTGATTATTTTCATCCTTTTGGATGTACTTGTTATATGCTCAACACTAAAGAGAATCTTAACAAGTTTGATTCCAAAGCACAGAAGTGTTTCATGCTTGGTTATTCTGAACGCTCTAAAGGCTACAGAGTATTCAATACTGAAACATAAATTGTGGAAGAATCTATTCATGTAAGATTTGATGATAAGCTTGGCTCTGAAAAGCCAAAGCAGTTTGAAAGTTCTGCAGATAGAGAAGTGATTCTCACAGACTCTGAAGGCTCAGAGGCAGAAAAGGCTAAAGAAAAGGAATCTGAAGCAACTCCAGATGCTATTCCCTTATCTTCTCAATTGGACAACTTACACATTTCTGAAAGATCAAATGTCAGAGGATCTTCTTCCAGAATCAAGGCATCTCACCCAGAAGATGTGATTATTGGAAAGAAAGATGATCCAATCAGGACAAGATCCTATCTCAGAACATCTGAATCTTCATTGTTTGGCTTAGTGTCAATAATTGAACCAACATCTGTGGATGAGGCTCTGAAAGATAATGAATGGATTATTGCAATGCAAGAAGAGCTAAATCAATTCACCAGAAATGAAGTTTGGGATCTGGTTCCTAGACCTAAAGGATTCAATATTATTGGAACAAAATGGGTCTTCAGGAATAAGTTGAATGAAAAGGGAGAAGTTGAAAGGAATAAGGCAAGGCTGGTTGCTCAAGGTTACAGTCAACAAGAAGAAATTGATTATACAGAGACTTATGCTCCTGTTTCCAGGTTAGAGTCTATATGTTTACTCATTTCTTATGCTGCACAAAATAACATCACTCTATATCAGATGGATGTTTTAAAAGTGCCTTTCTTAATGGTATTATAGAAGAGGAAGTATATGTCCACCAACCTCCTGGTTTTGAAAGTGAAAACTTTCCAGATCATGTTTTTAAACTAAAGAAATCTCTTTATGGTTTAAAACAAGCTCCTAGAGCTTGGTATGAGAGGTTAAACAATTTCCTTCTGGAGAAAAATTTTATCAGAGGAAAAGTGGATACAACTTTATTCTGTAAAACTCTTAAGAAAGATTTGTTGATTTGTCAAATATATGTAGATGATATTATTTTTGGATCAACAAATATTATGCTTGGAAAGGAGTTTGCTAAATGTATGTAGGCAGAGTTTGAGATGAGCATGATGGGAGAATTGAGATTCTTTTTGGGAATCCAAGTCAACCAGACTCCAGAGTGCACCTACATACATCAGACCAAATATGTTAAAGAGCTTCTGAAGAAGTTCAACATGGTTGATAGTAAGATGGCAAAGACTCCAATGCACCCTACAAGCACTCTTGGTAAGGAAAAGGTAAGTAAGAAGGTAGATCAGAAACTCTACAGAGGTATGATAGGATCTCTTATATACTTGACTGCTTCTAGACCTGATATTCTGTTTAGTGTCTGCTTATGTGCAAGATTCCAATCAGATCCTAGAGAATCACACTTAACAGTTGTTAAGAGGATTCTAAGGTATCTGAAAGGTACTACTAACATGGGTGTGTGTTACAAAAGATCTGATGAATTTTCATTAGTTGGATTCTGTGATGCTGATTATGCTGGAGACAGAGTTGAACGTAAAAGCACTTCTGGAAGCTGTCAGTTTCTTGGAAGTCATCTGATCTCATGGTACAGCAAGAAGCAACCCACTATTGCACTATCAACTACAGAGGCAGAATACATTGCTGCTGCTGGATGTTGTACGCAGATGCTCTGGATGAAGAGTCAGCTAGAAGATTATCAGATCTATGAGAGTAATCTTTCTATCTTCTGTGATAATACTTCTGCTATATGTTTGTCAAAAAATCCAATCTTACACTCTAAGGCTAAACATATAGAAATTAAACATCACTTCATCAGAGACTATGTTCAGAAGGGTATAATAAATCTAGCTTTTGTTGATACAGATCATCAATGGGCTGATATTTTCACAAAACCCCTTGCTGAAGATAGGTTTAAGTTCATTCTGAAAAATATTTGTATGGATTTTTTTCCAGAGTAATATTTATCAGAGGCAACTTATCAGATGCAAAATGTTTAAAGATCTGAAGTATTTCATCTAATTATTTGTTCATTTATCTTTAATTGATTTATTTGTGTGAAACTCTGAACTAACAAACTCAGAAGATCTGAACGTTGGAAATGTTTCATTTCTTGAGAGACATCAGATACACATGCAAGCAAACACGTGTCACTCATAATCTGAAAAGATGGAGTGCTCTACTGAATTGACGTTTGAGGTACTGCTTTGAAAATCTCATTTTTCTTGGATTTCCCCCCATTTGCCATATCTTTAAATTGAAATGATTATTTTCATTAAATGCAATGTGTAAACGTGCGTATGTGTCTGTTGATGTGCCCAATGTTTGAATTTTTGGTTTTCTATAAATACCACCTAACACACCATTTTCACACTTTTCACACTCACTACACTTAAGCTTTTTTGCTCTCTCTTCAACCTCTACCAAAACCCTAAACCCAAATCAAGATATTCATCTTCATCAATGGCTTCTTCATCAAATGCTGTTGAAATCTCCAACAACAACATAATGTACAAGGAACCAGTACGCACGTTATTTACTCTAGTTGTGGATCTTGAAGTTCTGTGTGAGAGTTTCATTGATCTTGAATCAATAAGAGAAAATGGGTTTGACCTAACAACTGTCATTAAAGCTCAAGGTTGGGAGAAATATTTTGATAGACTGATGGGTCCTGTGTACCCAACTCTTGTGAAGGAGTTCTGGATTCACGCTAATGCTGGTCCTAAGTTCATTCACTCATCTGTCCTTGGGAAGGAGATAGTGATCACTGAGAAACTGATTAGGCAACTGTTTAGTTATAAAGGATCTGATGGTGTTACAAACCTAGCTTCTGCACGTATTGATATGGCTAAGGTGTATGAAGAAACTACTTTATCTGGAACACAAACAAGCAAGGTTAAAGATCTGAAGCCTATCTATAGGATCTGGGCGAAGATATTTATGAGTACAATCTTCCACAGAAAGTCATCCAACTCACCAGACTATGTGAGTTCAGAGCATCTATACTTCATGTACTGCATCAGCAAGAATATTAAGGTGGATCTGCCCTATCTGATTTTCAGTCATCTTCTGACTCATGTCAAAGAGACTAGAGAAGAGGTCAGAGCTAAAGTTGGGAAAGTTAGAACTTGGATACCTCTGGGAAGACTTATTTCAGACATCCTTACAGAGAATCAGTTGGTGAAGCATCTGACAGATGCAAACACAACATAGGATTTGTCCTACATCATTGGATCTGAGATAAACGGACTTACTCTGAAAAGAATGAGGATCATTTCAGAACTGAATGGTAAACTCAGGAAGATAAACTCTGAGGAGGTCAATGGCAGAAGGATAACAGTAGAAGATTTTCCAATGTTCAGCGCAGATGAACCAAAGAGTATTGTCTGGGCTTACATTGCAGATTGTCTGAAGAATGGAATTCCTCTACCTGCTAACCTTGTTCAGAAACAAGGAAAAGAATTACCCAATCAGATGAAGGAAAGGCGTGGTAAAAGAAAAGCTTAAGAAGGCTCTGTTCAGAAGAAGAGGAAAGAATCTGAAGTTCCAAGGAAGAAGAAGAAAGGAGTAAAGAAAGTCAGAATCAATTCTAGATATGCTACTCTAGAAGAGATAAGAGACACTATTCATCAGGTATTAACATCTGATCCTATTCCTGCTGTTCATTCACCCCTTCCATCACCTCAACTTAGACATAGAACTTCTAAACCCCAATCATCTGAACCACCTTCATCTGAACCAGTACATTCACAACCATCTTTTGTACCAACAACATCTGAACCCCAACCTCATACTACATCTGAACCCCCTCAACCTACTTCACAAGTAACTCCACAACCAGATATTCCACAACCAAACTAACCAGAGACTGTTCAATCTGAACACTCTGCACAACCAGATCTACCAGAAAATCCAAATCTTTCTGAAGATATTCTGGATATCCAACCCCTGAATCAATCCATTAACAGTTCTTCAACATCTGTTCACTCAGAAGAATCTCCTGATTGTGAATCATCTGACTCATCTGATTCATCTGATTTTGAACTAGAGTCTCTCAAACAACCTCGTTCTGACATTGCTATGAAGGAACATGTTCACATTTCTATGTTTCAAACTTCATCATCTGAAACCCAAACCATCCCTCAACCATCTGAAATACATCTATCTGAAACCCAAACCATTCCTCAACCAATTAAACTCCCTCAGTCTGACACCCAAACATCTCAACCAACACCACCTCAACCACAACCATCTGAACCTACACCATCTGAACCTACTCCTATTAACACTCCTAATCCTAACCCCTCCGAACAGTCAGATCTAGGATCATGTGTTAATGCTATGTTTGAAATATTCAAGAAGGAGATAGATTCTGAGTATGCTAGTGTTAAGGAAGTGTGCTTGTCAAGTTTGGATCCGGCTGTTTCAAATGCTTCCTGGAAACGATTCATCTGGATGTTCAACAAAGCTGCTTTAAAAGTTAGAGCTAAATGTTCTAAACTTGCAAAGACTCAGTTTGCAGAGTTAATCAAGATAACTCTGATGAACATTCCTCCTCCTTCTCCTGTGTTGCTTCTGGAAGCTGCTCCTCCAGAGGTTCCTGCATCTGAAGTGGTTGAACAAGCTTCTGAAGAGAACCAGTCTGATAAGAACATTGCTGCTACTGTATCTGCTTCTTCTTCATCTGTGGTCACAGAGCTTATGAATGATGTTAAGGAAATAAAATATTGGATGGTAAAGCAAGAGAAGACAACTGATGAGATCAAGATTTGGATGACTAAGCAAGAAGAGTCAACTGCCAAAATGACAGAGCTTCTGACCCTTATTGCCTCACGCCAGACTTAGTTTTATTTGATGTTTTTGCACATGTTATTGCTTCTGTTGTTTTCTTATTGTTTTGTTATGCTTTTTGGCATCTATCTGTTCTTTTGTGACTCTGAATGATTATGAACTCTGATCTGTTTAAATGAAAGTTGATGTTTTTGCTTCTATATGCTTCTTTTCTTCTGTATCTTTATGTCTTTAAAAATCTTTTTGATTATGACAAAAAGGGGGGGGAGAAAAAGAGAATCTGATTGTTCAACCTATAAGCAATTACTAAAATTGAAATTCAGACATTTTATTAACTTACTTTGAATTTAAGTCTTTCAGATTACATTGATATATCTGACATAATTCATTGAAGTTACCCTGAGACTTTTCCAACCAGAAACTGATCTTCCAAAGCAAATATGAGTATTCAATCAACTCTGATATCATACTCGGATACCTTTACTCTGAAAGATAATTCAAGCAAGATGATAACCAGGCGCTCTGACTGAAGAAAGTCATAATTATCTGGCATCAAGATTTGATTCTGAAAGTCAAACCTCTTGCATCAGGCTCTGAATCTGAAATATACTCAATCAAAAAGGGAAGTGTTTTCTTCTATTAGAGTATTCATTTCAGAAGGAGATTGTTAATCTCAGGGGGAGTTATAATTCATACTTTTTATTGAACAAAATTTCTCATGTTTTGTCATCATCAAAAACGGGGAGATTGTAAGAACACAGATTGTTTCTTCAGTAATATCTCTATGTTTTGATGATAACACTTATGAATTTTGTATTCAAGAATTATATACTCTAAATTTGTTCTAGACTGTTTGCTACAGGTACTAAAGAAAACATTCTTAAAGAGAAAATTTGGATCTGAACAATGATATTATGAAAGGCTTCAAAGGTTCAAGAGCATCTTAAAGGAAGATTTGAACGCTGCCTCTAGAAGAATCTGAGTGATGTCTACTAAAGATTCTGAAGCAGAAGCCTCTAAAGAATAGAAGACTCTGAGAGTTCAGAAGCTTAGTTATCAGAAGACTCTGAAGATACTGCGCTGCAAAGTATTGAGAATCTGATATAGAAGACTCTGCTCTGACAGAACTACACGCTCAAGCACACAAGCCGCATATACTCTGATTCAGCATAATCTGAAGAACATCCCAAGATTCTGAAGATCCAGAAGATCTCTACTCTGGAAATTCTGAAGATCCAGACTCTGATGTTCATAGCTGAATTTACTTAGTGAAGAAGATTTGAATTTGTCCGTTGGCATATCTCAACAGCTCTTTCCTCTTTTATGATAGACACAGGAACACAGACAAAAAGGTTTTATCTGTGCATTCCATTCTAAGGAAAGTTTCTGCAATGTGAAGACAAAAGGCACCAGGCTTTTTCAGCACAGTCTCCAACATTGAGAAGACTTCATGGATCTAAGTGCCTATATAAAGAAGTCGATTCCATCTTCTTCTATAGATGAACTTCTTGCAAAAATAACTTAGAAAAGCAAATCTCTCAAAAGCTCTTATATTCTATTTTACTGTAACATTGTTCTTAAACTTAAGAGAAATATCACAGTTGTGATAATAGCTTTTTAGAAGCATTCTTACTCTTGTAATAGTTTACATTGATTGTAAAAGGTTTCCTTAAGAGGATCCAGTTGGGATCAGTAGCTCTTGAGAAGACTAAGAACAGTTGTTCTTAGGTGTTACTATTGTAATCTGTTTGATTAAATAGTGGATTAAGCCCTTGACTGAGAAAGGCAAATCACTCTTGAAAGGGTGAACTAGAGTAGTTGAGTTCAACGAACCAGGATAAAAATAACTGTGTTTGAATCTTTGATTATTTGTCATACTTATTCAACCCCCCCCCCCCCTTTTAAGTATTTTCTCACCTTCAGTTGGCATCAGAGCTCCGGTTCTGCGTGTGCTATCACTTAACCGTGTCAATAAAGATCCATTGAGAACAGTTACTTTAGGATTGGACAAAGACATTCAAAACATTAGGATTGGACAAAGACCCTCAAAACATTAGGATCGAAAACCAATATCCTCGAAACACTAGGATATAGCTATAGACACAACCCTCAATACATTAGGATTAGACAAAGACCCTTAAAACATTACGATCAAAAACTAATATCCTCAAAATACTAGGATATAGTTAGAGACACAACCCTCAATACATTAGGATTGGACAAAGACACTCAAAACATTAGTATCAAAAACTAATATCCTCAAAACACTAGCATATAACTATAGACACAACCCTCAATACATTAGGATTGGACAAAGACCCTCAAAACATTAGGATCGAAATCTAATATCCTCAAAACACTAGGATATAGTTACAGACACAACCCTCAATACATTAGAATTGGACAAAGACCGTCAAAACATTAGTATCGAAAACTAATATCCTTAAACCATTAGGATATAGTTAGAGACACGACCCTCAATACATTAGGATTGGACAAAAACCCTCAAAACATTAGTATGAAAAACTAATATCCTCACAACATTAGAATATAGTTATAGACACAACCCTCATTACATTAGGTTTTGACAAAGACCCTCAAAACATTAGAATCAAAAACTAATATCCTCTAGGCACTATGATATAGTTAGAGACACAATCCTCAATACATTATGGTTGGACAAAGTCCCTCAAAACATTAGGATCAAAGACTAATATCCTCAAAACATTAGGATATAGATACAGATACAACCCCAATACATTAGGATTGAACAAAGACCCTCAAAACATTAGGATCAAAAACTAATATCATCAAAACATTAGGATATAGTTACTGACATAACCCTCAATACATTGGGATTGGACAAAGACCCTCAAAATAATAGGATTGAAAACTAATATCCTCAAAAGATTAAGATATAGTTACAGACACAACCTTCAATAAATTAGGATTGGAAAAAGACCCTCAAAACATTAGTATCGAAAACTAATATCCTCAAAACACTAGGATATAGTTATAGACACAACCCTCAATACATTAGGATTGGACAAAGACCCTTAAAACATTAGGATCGAAAACTAATATCCTTAAAACAGAAGGATATAGTTAGAGACACAACCCTCAATACATTAGGATTGGACAAAGACCCTCAAAACATTAGTATCGAAAACTAATATCCTTAAAACATTAGGATATAGTTATAGACACAACCCTCAATACATTAGGATTGGACAAAGACCCTCAAAACATTAGGATCGAAAACTAATATCCTCAAAATACTAGGATATAGTTAGAGACACAACCCTCAATACATTAGGATTGAACAAAGACCCTCATAACATTAGTATCGAAAACTAATATCCTCAAAACACTAGCATATAACTATAGACACAACCCTCAATACATTACGATTGGACAAAGACCCTCAAAACATTAGGATCGAAAACTAATATCCTCAAAACACTAGGATATAGTTAGAGACACAACCCTCAATACATTAGGATTGGACAAAGACCGTCAAAACATTAGTATCGAAAACTAATATCCTAAAACCATTAGGATATAGTTAGAGACAAGACCCTCAATACATTAGGATTGGACAAAGACCCTCAAAACATTAGTATCAAAAACTAATATCCTCACAACATTAGGATATAGTTATAGACACAACCCTCTTTACATTAGGTTTGGACAAAGACCCTTAAAACATTAGGATCGAAAACTAATATCTTCAAAACACTAGGATATAGTTAGAGAAACAACCCTCAATACATTCAGATTGGACAAAGACATTCAAAACATTAGGATATAAATACAAATACAACCACAATACATTAGGATTGGGCAAAGACCCTCAAAACATTAGGATCAAAAACTAATATCCTCAAAACATAAGATATAATTACTGACACAACCCTCAATACATTGGAATTCGACAAAGACCCTCAAAACATTAGGATCGAAAACTAATATCCAAAAAACATTAGCATATAGTTACAGACACAACCCTGATTACATTAGGATTCGACAAAGACCCTCAAAACATTAGTATCGAAAACTAATATCCTCAAAACACTAGCATATAGCTATAGACACAACCCTCAATACATTAGGATTGGACAAAGACCCTCAAAACATTAGGATCTAAAACTAATATCCTCAAAACACTAGGATATACTTAGAGACACAACCCTCAATACATTAGGATTGGACAAAGACCCTCAAAACATTAGTATCGAAAACTAATATCCTCAAAACATTAGGATATAGTTATAGACACAACCCTCATTACATTAGGATTGGACAAAGACCCTCAAAACATTAGGATCGAAAACTAATATCCTCAAAACACTAAGATATAGTTAGAGACACAACCCTCAATACATTAGGATTGGACAAAGACCCTCAAAATATTAGTATCGAAAACTAATATCCTCAAAACACTAGGATATATCTATAGACACAACCCTCAATACATTAAGATTGGACAAAGACCCTCAAAACATTAGGATCGAAAACTAATATCCTCAAAATATTATGATATAAATACAGATACAAACCCAATACATTAGGATTGGACAAAGACCCTCAAAACATTAGGATCAAAAACTAATATCCTCAAAACATTAAGATATAGTTACTGATACAACCCTCAATACTTTGGGATTGGACAAAGACCCTCAAAACATTAGGATCGAAAACTAATATCCTCAAAACATTATGATATAGTTACAGACACAACCCTCAATACATTAGGATTGGACAAAGACCCTCAAAACATTAGTATCGAAAACTAATATCCTCAAAACACTAGGATATATCTATAGACACAACCCTCAATACATTAAGATTGGACAAAGACCCTCAAAACATTAGG
Organism: Lathyrus sativus; assembly: GCA_963859935.3. Classification (NCBI taxonomy): domain Eukaryota; kingdom Viridiplantae; phylum Streptophyta; class Magnoliopsida; order Fabales; family Fabaceae; genus Lathyrus; species Lathyrus sativus. The sequence continues at coordinate 52,506 of CAWUDS030003743.1, read as the reverse complement.
ATCGAAAACTAATATCCTCAAAACACTGGGATATAGTTAGAGACACAACCCTCAATACATTTGGATTGGACAAAGACCCTTAAAACATTAGTATCGAAAACTGATATCCTTAAAACATTAGGATATAGTTAGAGACACGGCCCTCAATACATTAGGATTGGACAAAGACCCTAAAAACATTAGGATCGAAAACTAATATCTTCAAAACACTAGGATATAGTTATACACAATACCTTCAATACATTAGGATTGGACAAAGACCCTAAAAAAATTAGTATCGAAAACTAATATCCTTAAAACATTAGGATATAGTTAGAGACATAACCCTCAATACATTAAAATTTGATAAAGACCCTTTAAGCATTAGTATCTAAAACTAACATCGTCAAAACACTAGGATATAGGTAGAGACACGACCCTCAATACATTAGGATTGGACAAAGACCCTCAAAACATTAGTATCGAAAACTAATATCCTTAAAACACTAGGATATAGTTATAGACACAACCCACATTACATTGGGATTAGACAAAGACCCTTAAAACATTAGGATATAGTTAGAGACACGGCCCTCAATACATTAGAATTGGACAAAGACCCTGAAAACATTAGGATCGAAACCTAATATCTTCAAAACACTAGGATATAGTTATACACACAACCTTCAATACATTAGGATTGGACAAAGACCCTAAAAAAATTAGTATCGAAAACTAATATCCTTAAAACATTAGGATATAGTTAGAGACATAACCCTCAATACATTAAAATTTCATAAAGAACCTTTAAGCATTTGTATCTAAAACTAACATTGTCAAAACACTAGGATATAGGTAGAGACACGACCCTCAATACATTAGGATTGGACAAAGACCCTCAAAACATTAGTATCGAAAACTAATATCCTTAAAACACTAGGATATAGTTATAGACACAACCCGGATTACATTAGGATTAGACAAAGACCCTTAAAACATTAGGATCGAAAACTAATATCCTCAAAACACTAGGATATAGTTAGAGACACAACCCTCATTACAATAGGATAGGACAAAGACCCTCAAAACATTAGGATCGAAGACGAATATCCTCAAAACATTAGGATATAGTTACAGACACAACCCTCAATACATTAGGATTCGACAAAGACCCTGAAAACATTAGTATCGAAAACTAATATCCTCAAAACAATGGGATATAGTTATAGACACAACCCTTATTACATTGGGATTGGACAAAGACCCTCAAAACATTAGGATCGAAAACTAATATCCTCAAAACACTAGGATATAGTTAGAGACACAACCCTCAATACATTAGGATTGGACAAAGACCCTTAAAACATTAGGATCGAAGACGAATATTGTAACACCCATTTTAATTATTTAGTCATTTTATTATTATTTTAAAAATTATACGTTGGTGTGTCCTTTGGTGGGGGTGTATTTGGTGATGTTTGGTGGGTGTCCCTAATGTGGGAGGACTATTGGTGGTATTTTGGTGTGAAATATAATAATATAAAAATAATAGTAACATTGGTGGGGGTGTTATTATTATTATTATTATTATATTTATTATATTTGTTAATATTATTAATATTATTATTATTTTGGTGAAATAATGATATTATTATTATTATTATATTTATTATATTTGTTAATATAATTAATATTATTATTATTTTGGTTAAATAATGATATTATTATTATTATTATTATTATTATTATTATTATTATATTTATTATATTTGTTAATATTATTAATATTATTATTATTTTGGTGAAATAATGATATTACTATTATTATTATTATATTTATTATATTTGTTAATATTATTAATATTATTATTATTATTTTGGTGAAATAATGATATTATTATTATTATTATTATTATTATTATTAATGAGTATTATTATTATTATTATGATTATTATTATTATTATTATTAGCATTATAATAATATTAGTATTAATAATAATATTGTATTATTTTATTAAGTTATTTTATTAATTGGGATTAGATTTAATAAAGAAATTAGAATGTGAAGGGGTGGGGAGAGTGGTACGATACATTTTAGAAATTGAGAAAAAGGGCGATAGAAAAGAGAGAAGAGAAAAGGACGAAAAAAAGGAAAAAGAGCGAAGGAAAAAGGGAACGAAGAACGGAAGAGAAAAGGGGAAGGCCAAGAGACCAATTCTAGGAGGATTTCTATCGATCAACCAATTGATAAGGTAAGGGGGGAGAAATTTGATTGGGAATGGTTTATACATGTATAGGGTAGAGGGGATTCCTTAACCCCGTAGGAATTTATCGTTATATAAAGTTTTATATTGGCATGCTATGATTATTGTTGATGTTGGGGGATTGATGAATGCTGATGATGCATTTTGGTATATATATATATATATATATATATATATATATATATATATATATATATATATATATATATATATATATATATATATATATATATATATATATATATATATATATATATATATATATATATATATATATATATATATATATATATATATATATATATATATATATATATATATATATATATATATATATATATATATATGGTGATGATAGTAACTGTAATGTTGATCCATTTTGTTGGATTGTTGATGTTACTGTAGTATTGATTCATTTTGTTGGATTGTTGATGTTACTGTAGTGTTGATAGTAACTAGGAATATAAAGCTGATGAGATTCTGTGTTGTTACCGTAGTGTTGGCAATGACCATGATTATAACTTTGGGAAAGTTATGTGTTGTTTCCCTATAGTCTTGTTAACGACTATGGTTAGGACCTTGGTGAGATTCAGAGTGACTCTGAAGTGTCGGTAATGTACCATAATGTCTGTTCTAGAGTAGAAATTATAGGATAATTGGTAAGTATAATATCTATTGGCATGTTTGTGATTGTGGATTGATGTTGATGAATTGTTGATTTTGGTGTATAGGCTGAGGTGTTAGTTTAGGGAGGTTCTGAGTAACCTCAGAGACTTTTAGTGAGATGTCTGAATTGGTCTCGTGTGATCCTTCTAGCCTTGCTGTAGTGTGAAAATGATGAGTATGGGATATAACTTGTGTACTTGGTGATAGTACGTGTTTCCCTTAATATTGTTGGTGAACAATTAGTTGATGTATATGTGTGTAGTGATCAGTAGGATCGTGTATTTCCCGAGCGGTGAGATGTGTTTATATTTGGTGTTAAAAAGTGAGACTACTCACTGTGTGATTGAATTATATGATGTTGGTGTATGTTATATCTATACATATGCATTGATGTAAGATGATATGATCAAGAGGATCGTGTGCACTTAGTGTGCCAGAATGTAATAGTTATGCATTGGTGTCTTGCATATCATGGTGTTTTGGTGGGATGAATCATGTCTCAGGAGGAGCGTAAGTGATTCATCCGTACTCCTTTGTGGAGAATGGTGGGGGGATAGATCATGTCTCAGGAGGAGCGTAAGTGATCTATCCAGGTTCGATTGAATGAACCAATGAGTCGGTACCGCATGCATGGTGTTGTGTTGCATAATTGCATTATAATATGTTATATTGTAATTTGAACAGTAGGTTCGTTATATGGTATTGTTGGGGTGAATAATTGATGTGATGGTGTGTTTTACTGCCTTATTTACATGTATTACATTACCATTATATTTTTTATCATGATTTCTCACCCCTTTGTTGTTGTTGTGGTCTGTGCTTCTTCGGATGTACAGATAATCCAGGTACTTAGCTAGCTTGGATTATGGTGTGACAGTCGAGTCTAGGATGCTCTGATCCGTAGCACGGGACTTGGGCGTTTTTATTTACTTTATGAAGAACTTACATTTTATTTTCCTTTGAAACGTATTAAACCTTTATTGGATTTTATTATTTAATATTCCGCTGTATTGGAGAAAACCCTTTTTATAAGGAAACGTTGTTTCCATGTGATATCCCACTTGGGAAATTGGAACTCTGATTTTGTTTATTTATAATGTTTATTAATTTAATTGATTTTGGGAAGTGGGGTGTTACAAATATCCTCAAAACATTAGGATATAGATACAGATACAACCCCAATACATTTGGATCGGACAAAGACCCTCAAAACATTAGGATCGAAAACTAATATCCTCAAAACATTAGGATATAGTTATAGACACAACCCTCAGTACATTAGGATTGGACAAAGACCCTCAAAACATTAGGATCGAAAACTAATATCCTCAAAACACTAGGATATAGTAAGAGACACAACCTTCAATACATTCGGATTGGACAATGACCCTCAAAATATTAGGATCGAAGACTAATATCCTCAAATCATTAGGATATAGTTACAGATACAACCCCAATACATTAAGATTGGACAAAGTCCCTCAAAACATTAGGATCGAAACTAATATCCTCAAAACATTAGGATATAGTTACTGACACAACCCTCAATACTTTGGGATTGGACAAAGACCCTCAAAACATTAGGATCGAAAACTAATATCCTCAAAACATTAGGATATAGTTACAGACACAACCCTCAATACATTAGGATTGGACAAAGACCCTCAAAACATTAGTATCGAAAACTAATATCCTCAAAATACTAGGATATAGCTATAGACACAACCCTCAATACATTAAGATTGGACAAAGACCCTCAAAACATTAGGATCGAAAACTAATATCCTCAAAACACTAGGATATAGTTAGAGACACAACCCTCAATACATTTGGATTGGACAAAGACCCTTAAAACATTAGTATCGAAAACTGATATCCTTAAAACATTAGGATATAGTTAGAGACACGACCCTCAATACATTAGGATTGGACAAAGACCCTGAAAACATTAAGATCGAAAACTAATATTTTCAAAACACTAGGATATAGTTATACACACAACCCTCAATACATTAGGATTGGACAAAGACCCTCAAAAAATTAGTATCGAAAACTAATATTGTAACACCCATTTTAATTATTTAGTCATTTTATTATTATTTTAAATATTATGTGTTGGTGTGCCCTTTGGTGGGGGTGTATTTGGTGATGTTTGGTGGGTGTCCCTAATGTGGGAGGATTATTGGTGGTGTTTTGGTGAATATAATAATATAGTGTATAATATTAATATTGGTGGGAATATTATTATTATTATTATATTTATTATAGTTACTATTGTTATTAATATTATTATTATTTTGGTGAGATAATAATATTATTATTATTATTATTATTTTATTAAGTTATTATTATTATTATTATTGGGATTAGAGAATTAAAATAGAGAATGTGAGGGGTTAGTAGTTTTTACGATACATTGTGAGAAGTTAGAGAAAGTGGAAAAAGAACGATAGAAAGGAGAGAAGTGAGAAGAACGGAAAAGGGAGCGAAGAATGAAGGAACGGGGGAAAATCAGAATTGGCCAAACCTTGGAAGGTTCTTTCATCGATCAACCGATTAACAAGGTAAGGGGGGAGAAACTTGATTGGGAAATGGTTTATACATGTATAGGGTAGTTGGGGATTCCTTAACCCCGTAGGAGATTGATCGATATATGATTTTCTGTATTATATGTGGTGATTGTTATTGATTGTTGATGGTTGGATATTAAACGTTGATGAATTGTTGTTTTTGGCCAATTTGGCATATAGGTGATTTTACGGTTTTTAGGAAAATTCTGTAGGGAATAATTCAGAATTAAGTCCCAGACCTAAAGGGTAGGAACTTCGCCTGGCAAGTGTGGCCAGCGAAGGTTCGCCTGGCGAATGAAGGTTCTCCTGGCGAGTGCACGATAGTGAAATAAGGGATTCGCCAGCAGGTTCGCCTGGCGAATGCTAGCGAAGGTTCGCTACGGGGCTTCGCCTGGCGAATGCCAGCGAACGTAGCAGAACCAGAATGTGATTTTTTGTGATGTTTTGGCCTTGAGCTTGGGCTTGTGTGATCCCTTTGGCCTTGATGCACTGTAAGAATGATGAGTGTGGGAACTAACTTGTGTACTTGGTGATAGTGCATGTTTCCCGTAATAATGACTGGTGGACAATTAGTTGATGTATATGTATGTAGTGATCAATAGGATCGTGTATCCCCGAGTAGTGGGATGTGTTTGTATCTTGGTGATAGAATATGAACTTGTTTACTAACTGATTGATTTATATGGTGTTGGTGCATGTTATATCTATGCATATATATGTGATGTATAATGATACGATCGGGTGGATCGTGTGCACTTAGTGTGCCTGAACATAATAGTTATGCATTGGTGTGTGCATATCATGGTGTCTTGGTGGGATGGATCATGTCTCGGATGGAGCGTAAGTGATATGTCCGTACTCCTTTGTGGAGAATGGTGGGGTTGAATCATGTCTCGGATGGAGCGTAAGTGATTCACCCGTACTCCTTTGTGGAGAATGGTGGGTTTGAATCATGTCTCGGATGGAGCGTAAGTGATTCACCTGTACTACTTTGTGGAGAATGGTGGGTTCGATTGAATGAACCAATGAGTCGGTACCGCATGCATGGTGTGAGTTGCATAAATGCATTATAATACGTTATATTGTAATTTGAACAGTAGGTTCATTATATTGTGTTGTTGGGGTGAATATTGGTGTGTTGGTGTGTTGTACTACCTTGTTTACATGTATTACATTACCATTATATTTTTGATCATGTTTTCTCACCCCTTTGTTGTTGTTGTGGTCTGTGCTTCTTCGGAAGTACAGATAATCCAGGTGCTTAGCTAGCTTGGATATTGGTGTGATTGTCGAGTCTAGGATGCTCTGATACGTAGCACGGGACTTGGGCGTTTTTATTTGTTTTATGATGAACTTATATTTTATTTCCCTATGAACGTATCAAACTTTTATTGAATTTTATTATTTAACATTCCGCTGTATTTGGAGAAAAACCTTTTTATAAGGAAACGTTGTTTTTATGTGATATCCCACTTGGGAGAATTGGAACTCTGATTTTGTTTATTTATAATGTTTATTAATTTAGATGATTTTGGGAAGTGGGGTGTTACAATTGGTATCAGAGCAGATCGGTCCGTCCGGCCAGTGTTGTTGAGTCGAGTTGAGTCTGTCCTTTATGATGTAGTTGAATATCTTTTAAACCTGGTGTTGTTGTTTGGAGCAGTATGGCAGGAAGGAACGATGCTGCATTGGCTGCTGCTATGCAAGCAATGGCGCAGGCGGTTGCTAATCAGAATCAAACTGCAGATGCCCAATTCAGGAGTTTGGCGCAGTTTCGGAGCAACAAGCCGCCAACATTTGAAGGAGGAGTTTTGGATCCTGAAGCTGCTCAGAAGTGGGTGAAGGCAATTGAAAAGATCTTCAGAACGATGGAATGTACTGATGAGCAAAAGGTGAGGTTTGGTACTCACATGCTGGAGGGTGAGGCTGAAGCCTGGTGGGACAATAGTCGCCAAAGGTTGGAAGCTGCTGGAACTACCATTACTTGGGAGGTGGTTCGGAAAGGTTTTCTGGAGAAGTATTTCCCGGAAGATATCCGAAGCGCTAAGGAAATTGAATTCTTAAAGCTGAAACAGGGTAGCATGACTGTAGCAGAATATGCTGCCAAGTTTGAGGAGCTGGTGCAGTATTGTCCCCACTATAATGTGGAAGGGGCAATGACCTCTAAGTGCTTAAAGTTTGAGAATGGATTGCGTCCAGAGATTAAGTTGGGGATTGCTTGTCAGAAGATCAGGAGCTATCCTGAGCTGGTAAGCAGAAGCAGGATTTATGATAACGATAACCGAGCAAGGATTGCGCACTACAAAGCTGTTAATGACCGTAAGGGTAAGCAGAGGTTTAGTGGTACTCCTTATAGTGTTGCTGCTGATAAGGGAAAACGTAAAGCTGTTGTTGATAAGAAGCCTAGAGAGGGGAAAGCATCTGCTGAAGGGAAATGTTTTCGGTGCGGTGGTATGGGACACCGTGCTAATGATTGTCCTAATGAGGCCAAGAAATGTTTTAAGTGTGGGAAACCAGGTCATGTGATAGCTGACTGCAGAGCAACTATGCCGACCTGTTATAACTGTGGTGAGAAGGGTCATATCAGTACACATTGTGAGAAGCCGAAGAAGCCTCAAACGTCTCCGGCTGGTGGAAAAGTGTTTGCCTTGGCAGGAACTCAAGCTGCCAGTGATGAGCGTGTGATCAGAGGTACTTGTATTATTAATAATATTCCTTTGATTGCTATTATTGATACGGGTGCAACGCACTCGTTTATTTCTGTAGATTGTGTGGAGAGGATAGGTTTGGTGCCGTCCACTCTGGAGATGCAGATGACTATTGAGACACCCTCTATAGGTTCAGTGACTACTTCTTTGGTATGCCTGAAGTGTCCGCTGACTATTTTCGGTAGAGAATTTAGAGTGGATCTGATTTGTCTACCACTTGGTAAGTTGGATATTATTCTGGGTATGAACTGGTTAGAGTTCAACCGAGTCTACATCGATTGTTTTCGGAAGGAATTGTTGTTCCTGACCCCTGAAGAGGAAGTTGTGGCAAGTTCTTTGTCTAATAAAGAATTGGGGGCCTTGTTGGAAGATGAAACTAGAGTGTTTGCTTTATTTGCAACTTTATCGATGGATAACAAAGTGCCAATGGAGGAATTAGCAGTGGTGAATGAATTTCCAGAAGTGTTTCCTGACGACATTACGGAATTGCCTCCGACGCGAGAAGTAGAATTTGGTATTGATCTTGTTCCTGGTACGAGACCTATTTCTATGGCGCCATACAGGATGTCTGCAGTGGAATTGGCTGAGTTGAAGTCTCAAATTGGAGAATTGTTGGATAGAAAGTTTATTAGACCAAGTGTATCGCCGTGGGGAGCTCCAGTGTTGTTGGTGAAGAAGAAGGATGGTAGTATGCGTCTGTGCATCGATTACCGTCAATTGAATAAAGTGACTATTAAGAATAAGTATCCTTTACCTAGGATTGATGATTTGATGGACCAGCTGGTGGGAGCTCGTGTATTTAGTAAGATCGACTTAAGATAGAGTTATCATCAGATGAGAGTAAAAGAAGGTGATATTCAGAAGACTGCCTTTAGGACTCGATATGGACATTACGAATATGCTGTAATGCCGTTTGGAGTGACTAATGCACCGGGAGTATTTATGGAGTATATGAACAGAATTTTCCATTCTTACTTGGATCAATTCATTGTAGTGTTTATTGATGATATATTAATTTATTCTAAATCTGATGAAGAACATGCAGGACATCTGAGAATTGCCTTGCAAGTGTTGAAGGAAAATAAATTATTTGCTAAACTGTCAAAGTGTGACTTTTGGTTGCAGAAAGTAAGTTTCTTGGGGCATGTAATATCTGAAGATGGAATAGCGGTGGATCCGTCAAAAGTAAGTGCAGTATTGCAGTGGGAACCGCCGAAGACAGCGACAGAGATTAGAAGCTTTTTGGGGTTAGCCGGTTATTACCGCAGGTTTATTGAAGGGTTCTCTAATTTGGCGTTGCCATTAACTCAGTTGACGAGAAAGAACCAAGTTTTTGTATGGGATGCTGCTTGTGAAGAAAGTTTTGAAGAGTTGAAAAAGAGATTGACTACGGCACCGGTGTTAGTGTTACCGACTCCGAGTGAACCGTTTGTGGTGTACTGTGATGCGTCTAAGATGGGATTAGGCGGGGTTCTGATGCAGAATGGTAAAGTAGTAGCATATGCATCGCGGCAATTGAGAGTGCATGAGCGAAATTATCCGACTCATGATATTGAATTAGCTGCGGTTGTTTTTGTGTTGAAAATTTGGAGACACTATTTATATGGTTCAAGATTTGAAGTGTTTAGTGATCATAAGAGTCTGAGATACCTGTTTGATCAGAAAGAGCTGAATATGAGGCAGAGAAGATGGTTGGAATTTTTGAAGGATTATGACTTCAGTTTGAGTTATCATCCAGGAAAGGCCAATGTAGTGGCAGATGCTTTGAGTAGGAAAGCAATTCATATGGCAGCTCTGATGGTGAAAGAAATTGAGTTAATTGAACAGTTTAGAGATTTGAGCATGGTTTGTGAGACTACTGCAGATAGTGTAATGTTGGGTATGTTGCAGGTAAATAATGACTTCTTGGATATGATTAGAGAGAATCAGAAGTTGGATGTGAAATTGGTAGATTTGATGCCTGGAGTAGGGAGTGACTCCGATAGTGACTTTAAATTGGATAGTACAGGTGTGTTGAGATTTAGAGGCAGGATTTCTGTACCAGATGATGAAGAATTGAAAAAGTCAATTTTGAGCGAAGGACATCGTAGTAGCCTGAGTATTCATCCGGGAGCTACGGAAATGTATCATGATTTAAAGAAATTATTTTGGTGGTCTGGTATGAAAAGAGACATAGCTCAATTTGTGTATGCCTGTTTGACATGTCAAAAGTCGAAGGTGGAACACCAGAGACCTTCTGGATTTATGCAACCATTAGAGATTCCGGTTTGGAAATGGGATTGCATTACCATGGATTTTGTGACAGGTTTGCCGAATACGGCGAGTGGTTTTGATGCTATATGGGTGATTGTGGATCGATTGACGAAGTCTTCACACTTTGTGCCGATCAATATTAGTTTTCCATTGACGAAACTGGCAGAGATTTACATTCGGGTAATTGTGAAGTTGCATGGTGTTCCGTCCAGTATTGTGTCGGATAGAGATCCACGGTTTACTTCGGAATTTTGGAAGAGCTTGCAGGAAGCTTTGGGAACTAAGTTGAAATTGAGTTCAGCTTATCATCCGCAAACTGATGGTCAGTCGGAGAGGACTATTCAGTCGCTTGAAGATTTGTTGAGAGCTTGTGTGTTAGAAAAGGGTGGTGCGTGGGATACTCATTTACCATTGATTGAGTTCACGTACAATAACAGTTACCATTCTAGTATCGAAATGGCACCGTTTGAAGATTTGTATGGGAGGAGGTGTAGGACTCCTCTTTGTTGGTATGAAACTGGTGAGAATATGGTGCTTGGGCCAGAAATTGTACAGCAGACTACTGAGACAACTCAAATGATTCGTGAGAAATTGAAAGTGTCTCAGAGTAGGCAGAAAAGCTATCATGATAATCGGAGGAAAGAGTTGGAATTCTGTGTAGGTGATCACGTATTCCTAAGAGTTAATTCCATGACTGGTGTGGGTCGTGCATTGAAGTCCAAGAAGCTAGATCCTAAGTTCATCGGACCTTATGAGATTTTGCAGAGAATTGGTGATGTGGCTTATAGGGTGGCGTTGCCGCCTGAGTTTTCAAACTTACATGATGTGTTTCATGTGTCGCAATTGCGAAAGTATGTTTCTGATCCATCTTATGTGATTCAGAGAGATGATGTTCAGATTCGGGAGAATCTTACTGTTGAGACGATGCCGTTGAGGATCGAGGACCGTAAGATGAAACAACTCCGAGGGAAAGAGATACCTTTGGTGAAGGTAGTTTGGGGAGGTGCTGCAGGAGGCAGTGTGACCTGGGAGTTGGAAAGCAGGATGCGAGAAGCGTATCCGGAGCTATTTCCATCAGGTAATTTTCGAGGACGAAAATAATTAAAGTGGGGGAGAGTTGTAACACCCATTTTAATTATTTAGTCATTTTATTATTATTTTAAATATTATGTGTTGGTGTGCCCTTTGGTGGGGGTGTATTTGGTGATGTTTGGTGGGTGTCCCTAATGTGGGAGGATTATTGGTGGTGTTTTGGTGAATATAATAATATAGTGTATAATATTAATATTGGTGGGAATATTATTATTATTATTATATTTATTATAGTTACTATTGTTATTAATATTATTATTATTTTGGTGAGATAATAATATTATTATTATTATTATTATTTTATTAAGTTATTATTATTATTATTATTATTAAGTTATTATTATTATTGGGATTAGAGAATTAAAATAGAGAATGTGAGGGGTTAGTAGTTTTTACGATACATTGTGAGAAGTTAGAGAAAGTGGAAAAAGAACGATACAAAGGAGAGAAGTGAGAAGAACGGAAAAGGGAGCGAAGAACGAAGGAACGGGGGAAAATCAGAATTGGCCAAACCTTGGAATGTTCTTTCATCAATCAACCGATTAACAAGGTAAGGGGGGAGAAACTTGATTGGGAAATGGTTTATACATGTATAGGGTAGTTGGGGATTCCTTAACCCCGTAGGAGATTGATCGATATATGATTTTCTGTATTATATGTGGTGATTGTTATTGATTGTTGATGGTTGGATATTAAACGTTGATGAATTGTTGTTTTTGGCCAATTTGGCATATAGGTGATTTTACGGTTTTTAGGAAAATTCTGTAGGGATTTTGATGTATCAATAAAGTGTCTAGGTGATGATTTTGGGATTGGGATTAGGAATCATTTAGGCTGAATTACGTGTAATGTTGGTACTGATGTTAAGGTGTGAATTGGGATAGGAGATTAGAGTTAATTGGCCTAGATAGAAATCTGCAGAACTGTGAGAAATTGGTGAAATCGCAGCATTCGCTGGGCTTCGCCTGGCGAATGTTGGCGAAGCCTCGCCTGGCGAGTGGAGGCGAGTGTTCGCCTGGCGAGCTGAGGCGAGCGGCAGCGAATAATTCAGAATTAAGTCCCAGACCTAAAGGGTAGGAACTTCGCCTGGCAAGTGTGGCCAGCGAAGGTTCGCCTGGCGAATGAAGGTTCGCCTGGCGAGTGCACGATAGTGAAATAAGGGATTCGCCAGCAGGTTCGCCTGGCGAATGCTAGCAAAGGTTCGCTACGGGGCTTCGCCTGGCGAATGCCAGGGAACGTAGCAGAACCAGAATGTGATTTTTTGTGATGTTTTGGCCTTGAGCTTGGGCTTGTGTGATCCCTTTGGCCTTGATGCACTGTAAGAATGATGAGTGTGGGAACTAACTTGTGTACTTGGTGATAGTGCATGTTTCCCGTAATAATGACTGGTGGACAATTTGTTGATGTATATGTATGTAGTGATCAGTAGGATCGTGTATCCCCGAGTAGTGGGATGTGTTTGTATCTTGGTGATAGAATATGAACTTGTTTACTAACTGATTGATTTATATGGTGTTGGGCATGTTATATCTATGCATATATATGTGATGTATAATGATACGATCAGGTGGATCGTGTGCACTTAGTGTGCCTGAACATAATAGTTATGCATTGGTGTGTGCATATCATGGTGTCTTGGTGGGATGGATCATGTCTCGGATGGAGCGTAAGTGATCTGTCCGTACTCCTTTGTGGAGAATGGTGGGGTTGAATCATGTCTCGGATGGAGCGTAAGTGATTCACCCGTACTCCTTTGTGGAGAATGGTGGGGTTGAATCTTGTCTCGGATGGAGCGTAAGTGATTCACCTGTACTCCTTTGTGGAGAATGGTGGGTTCGATTGAATGAACCAATGAGTCGGTACCGCATGCATGGTGTGAGTTGCATAAATGCATTATAATACGTTATATTGTAATTTGAACAGTAGGTTCGTTCTATTGTGTTGTTGGGGTGAATATTGGTGTGTTGGTGTGTTGTACTACCTTGTTTACATGTATTACATTACCATTATATTTTTGATCATGTTTTCTCACCCCTTTGTTGTTGTTGTGGTCTGTGCTTCTTCAGAAGTACAGATAATCCAGGTGCTTAGCTAGCTTGGATATTGGTGTGATTGTCGAGTCTAGGATGCTCTGATACGTAGCACGGGACTTGGGCGTTTTTATTTGTTTTATGTTGAACTTATATTTTATTTCCCTGTGAACGTATCAAACTTTTATTGAATTTTATTATTTAACATTCCGCTATATTTGGAGAAAAACCTTTTTATAAGGAAACGTTGTTTTTATGTGATATCCCACTTGGGAGAATTGGAACTCTGATTTTGTTTATTTATAATGTTTATTAATTTAGATGATTTTGGGAAGTGGGGTGTTACAAATATCCTTAAAACATTAGGATATAGTTAGAGACATAAACCTCAATACATTAAAATTTGATAAAGACCCTTTAAGCATTAGTATCTAAAACTAACATCGTCAAAACACTAGGATATAGGTAGAGACACGACCCTCAATACATTAGGATTGGACAAAGACCCTCAAAACATTAGTATCGAAAACTAATATCCTTAAAACACTAGGATATAGTTATAGACACAGCCCTCAATACATTAGGATTGGACAAAGACCCTCAAAACATTAGTATCAAAAACTAATATCCTTAAAACATTAAGATATAGTTATAGACACAACCCTCATTACATTAGGATTGGACAAAGACCCTCAAAACATTAGGATCGAAAACTAATATCCTCAAAACACTAGGATATAGTTAGAAACACAACCCTCAATACATTCGGATTGGACAAAGACCCTCAAAACATTAGGAGTGAAGACTAATATCCTCAAAACATTAGGATATAGTTACAGTTATAACCCCAATACATTAGGATTGGACAAAGACCCTCAAAACATTAGGATCGAAAACCAATATCCTTGAAACACTAGGATATAGCTATAGACACAACCCTCAATACATTAGGATTGGACAAAGACCCTCAAAACATTAGGATCGAAAACTAATATCCTCAAAATACTAGGATATAGTTAGAGACACAACCCTCAATACATTAGGATTGAACAAAGACCCTCAAAACATTAGTATCGAAAACTAATATCCTCAAAACACTAGCATATAACTATAGACACAACCCTCAATACATTACGATTGGACAAAGACTATCAAAACATTAGGATCGAAAACTAATATCCTCAATACACTAGGATATAGTTAGAGACCCAACCCTCAATACATTAGGATTGGACAAAGACCGTCAAAATATTAGTATCGAAAACAAATATCATTAAACCATTAGGATATAGTTAGAGACACGACCCTCATTACATTAGGATTCGACAAAGACCCTCAAAACATTAGTATCGAAAACTAATATCCTCAAAACACTAGCATATAGCTATAGACACAACCCTCAATACATTAGGATTGGACAAAGACCCTCAAAACATTAGGATCGAAAACTAATATCCTCAAATTACTAGGATATACTTAGAGACACAACCCTCAATACATTAGGATTGGACAAAGACCCTCAAAACATTAGTATCGAAAACTAATATCCTTAAAACATTAGGACATAGTTAGAGACACGACCCTCACTACATTAGGATTGGACAAAGACCCTCAAAACATTAGTATCGAAAACTAATATCTTCAAAACATTAGGATATAGTTATAGACACAACCCTCATTACATTAGGATTGGACAAAGACCCTCAAAACATTAAGATCGAAAACTAATATCCTCAAAACACTAGGATATAGTTAGAGACACAACCCTCAATACATTCGGATTGGACAAAGACATTCAAAACATTAGGATCGAAGACTAATATCCTCAAAACATTAGGATATAAATACAGATACAACACCAATACATTAGGATTGGACAAAGACCCTGAAAACATTAGGATCGAAAACTAATATCTTCAAAACACTAGGATATAGTTATACACACAACCCTCAATACATTAGGATTGGACAAAGACCCTCAAAAAATTAGTATCGAACACTAATATCCTTAAAACATTAGGATATAGTTAGAGACATAACCCTCAATACATTAAAATTTGATAAATACCCTTTAAGCATTAGTATTTAAAACTAACATCGTCAAAACACTAGGATATAGGTAGAGACACGACCCTCAATACATTAGGATTGGACAAAGACCCTCAAAACATTAGTATCGAAAACTAATATCTTTAAAACATTAGGATATAGTTATAGACACAACCCTCAATACATTAGGATTGGACAAAGACCCTCAAAACATTAGTATCGAAAACTAATGTCCTTAAAACATTATGATATAGTTATAGACACGACCCTCAATACATTAGGATTGGACAAAGACCCTCAAAACATTAGTATCGAAAACTAATATCTTTAAAACATTAGGATATAGTTATAGACACAACCCTCAATACATTAGGATTGGACAAAGACCCTCAAAACATTAGTATCGAAAACTAATGTCCTTAAAACATTATGATATAGTTATAGACACAACCCTCATTACATTAGGATTGGACAAAGACCCTTAAAACATTAGGATATAGTTATAGACACAACCCAGATTACATTAGGATTAGACAAAGACCCTTAAAACATTAGAATCGAAAACTAATATCCTCAAAACACTAGGATATAGTTAGAGACACAACCCTCATTACAATAGGATAGGACGAAGACCCTCAAAACATTAGGATCGAAGACTAATATCCTCAAAACATTAGGATATAGTTACAGACACAACCCTCAATACATTAGGATTCAACAAAGACCCTGAAAACATTATTTTCGAAAACTAATATTCTCAAAACATTAGGATATAGTTATAAACACAACCCTTATTACATATGGATTGGACAAAGACCCTCAAAACATTAGGAGCGAAAACTAATATCCTCAAAACACTAGGATATAGTTAGAGACACAACCCTCAATACATTAGGATTGGACAAAGACCCTCAAAACATAAGGATCGAAGGCGAATATCCTCAAAACATTAGGATATAGATACAGATACAACCCCAATACATTAGGATTGGACAAAGACCCTCAAACCATTAGGATCAAAAACTGATATCCTCAAAACATTAGGATATAGTTATAGACACAACCCTAATTACATTAGGATTGGACAAAGACCCTTAAAACATTAGGATCGAAAGCTAATATCCTCAAAACACTAGGATATAGTTAGAGACACAACCCTCAATACGTTCGGATTGGACAATGACCCTCAAAACATTAGGATCGAAGACTAATATCCTCAAATCATTAGGATATAGTTACAGATACAACCCCAATACATTAGGATTGGACAAAGACCCTCAAAACATTAGGATCGAAACTAATATCCTCAAAACATTAGGATATAGTTACTGACACAAACCTCAATACTTTGGGATTGGAATAAGACCCTCAAAACATTAGGATCGAAAACTAATATCCTCAAAACATTAGGATATAGTTACAGACACAACCCTCAATACATTAGGATTGGACAAAGACCCTCAAAACATTAGTATCGAAAACTAATATCCTCAAAACACTAGGATATAGCTATAGACACAACCCTCAATACATTAAGATTGGACAAAGACCCTTAAAACATTAGGATCGAAAACTAATATCCTCAAGACACTAGGATATAGTTAGAGACACAACCCTTAATACATTTGGATTGGACAAAGACCCTTAAAACATTAGTATCGAAAACTGATATCCTTAAAACATTAGGATATAGTGAAAGACACGACCCTCAATACATTAGGATTGGACAAAGACCCTGACAACATTAGGATCGAAAACTAATAGTAGTAATATCATTATTGATATTATTATTAGTAGTAATATCATTATTATTATTATTAGTAATATTATTGATATTATTATTATTATTATTATTGATATTATTATTATTAGTAATAATTCAATTAAATGAATTAAAATTTAATTAAGGGGTTAATAGAGAGTTAGTGGAGGGTTAACCAGTTAGTACGGGAAAAAGAGAAACCGACGAACAAGGAGAGCTAGGGAAGAGGAACCAAATTCTCCATTGTTGATCAAGGAAAAGCTCAATTTAAAGGTAAGGGGGGAGAATGAATTTTAAGATGGGTGAATTAACATGAGAGGGTAGTGAGAGGTCCTTTCTCTCATAGGAATTATGTGTTCTTGAGGATTCTTGAATCCAATTTTCGTAACTTGATTTGTTCTCAAATTTTCTATTATTGTTGAATACTGTTTGTATGATGTTTTGTGTATCTGAAACCAGAATTAATATGGAATTCGTGTGAGAAATCTTCGATGCTGTCATAGAATACTAGTGAGTAGTAGATCTGGAAATCTGAACTTTTAGGGATTTGGGCAAATATGTAGAAATGAATGTGTTATATCATTATTAGTATGATGCTCTAAGGTTTCCCTAAGGTTAGGAGATTTGGGTTAATTGTGGGAAATAGGGAGGTAACCGTAAGAATCTGAGGTTATGACCAAATGGCCAAATGATATGTATCATTGAATATTAATATGTCCTTGTGGGGAAAACTTATGGGAAATTGGACTTTCGTGGCCAGAACCTTGACATTGTTATATGTTTGACCCTGAAGGGTTAAATATTAGATAGTAAGTAACTTAAATGCCGTAGGGTGTAATTGAAGGAAAAATTGTGATATGTTGTCTTTATAGGAATAAGAATATTCAAATGTGAGTAACTCTGAAGTACTCAGAGTAATTGTAGGAAATAGTGTTTTATGTGTTGCAAATGTTGCCAGATGAGTCTAATAAACCACAGAAGTTGTGCAGTTATTGCCGTATAACCTTAGGAATGTTTTAGTGATGTTTTGGGTGCTTTGAGTAAGTAATTCGCAAGAATAATTGAGCGAAAATCAATTCCGGAGCGTAACAGTGTCTTTCTGTCCGTCACGACTGTTCATGTTTTCGGTCGAAATTGTTTTGGACGTAACTTTGGATCCGTAAGTCCGTTTTGATCCCCGTTCGAAGCGTTGGAAAGCTAATGAACAGAGCTATAACATAGGATAGATAATGGAATTGTTTTCCCAATATTTTATATCTAATTATGTTTGAGAAGTCAATTGTGTATATGTTTTGGTAACGAATCATGTTCTGGTTCAATGATGTCTTGGTGTTTTGATAGATGTGGGCCAAGATGGTCGAATGTGGACAATCTTGTGCGATTGTGGTAATTCCCGAGAGGATTACGGTGAGCGGATGGCTCGTGTGGATGAAGATTGATCGTGAATTATGCATGATGTATTACATTGCATAATTGTGTTGACATGCATTTCATATCATGTGTCTTGTGGAGATGGCTAGGTGGGAATCCATGATGGGTGCTTAGTTTCATCCGGACTTCATTGTGGAAGTTGTTGTGGAGATAAGTTGTAGTTCAGAGGAACGTATATACGACTTATCCGGATTCCGACGGGAATCGGGTTCTAGTGTGAACCGTATGAGATTGTGTTTGGTACCACATGCATTGTGTCGAGTCAGTGAGTCACATTGCATTATTGTATTTGAATGTGGGCTATGAATGCCAAGTGATTGAGGTGGCACGTGTATGTGCTTTATTTGTGCTTATTTTATGTATGGTGTGTAACTACTCCTTAGCATGTGTATTTCACCGTTTATTTATTGAATGTAGTTCTCCCCCCCTTTTCGTTGTTGTGTCTATGCTCTCTTGGGAGTACAGGTGACCAGGTACCTGAGTAGTGCTTGGAGTGTGTTGCTATTTGATCGAGTCTTAGGAGTCGCTCTGATACGTAACATGGGATGACGGGATTACGTTGTTATTTGACTACTTTATTTGTTTATTGTTACGTATCTTCATTTATTGGACTTATGTTGTATGACCTCGTGTCGAGGAGAATTATATATGAGAATTGATTTGTATTCCGCTGCTTACTTGAAAACTAAATAATATTGATTATTTTAATGGAATGAAGTGACTTAGTGTGATATCCCACTGTGTTGGGAAAACTCTGATGAATTTTAAGAATTATTTTTCTATATTTATTATATTACGCGTACGGGGTAAAGTGGGGTGTTACAATTAGTATCAGGAGCAGGTTGGTCCGTTCGGCCAGTGTTGTAGTAGAGTCTGACTATAGAATGTTTATAGTCATGTGTGTGTTTGAATTTTCTAGTGTCGATCTTTGGGTAAGAATTTTGGAGTGGACTTGATTTGTTTACCACTCAGGCGAGTTGGATGTTATTTTAGGAATGAATTGGCTTGAGAGCAAGATGCGAGAGTCGTTTTCGGAACCGTTCTCATCAGGTACCATTTTCGAGGACGAAAATATTTTAAGTGGGGGAGAGTTGTAACACCCCTATTTAAAATATTTAGTCGTTTTTTGTGTGTTGTGATATGTGTTGGTCTAATGTCCTTAATTAAAGGGTATGAGGTTAGAAGTAAGGGAGAGAGGTGACCTTAGTTGGGGTACTATGGACCTAGATAAAGAAGTAAGTTAATTATGATATTGAGAGCATTATAGTGATTACTATATTCCCAATTATTATTAATAATAATGTTTAATGAGACTATTATTATTATTATTAGTAATATCATTATTATTATTATTAGTAATATTATTGATATTATTATTATTATTGATTATTTATTATCAGTAATAATTAAATTAAATGAATTAAGATTTAATTAAGGGGTTAATAGAGAGTTAGTGGAGGGTTAACCAGTTAGTACGTGAAAAAGAGAAACTGACGAACAAGGAGAGATAGGGGTAGAGGAACCAAATTCTCCATTGTTGATCAAGGAAAAGCTCAATTTTAAGGTAAGGGGGGAGAATGGATTTTAATATGGGTGAATTAACATGAGAGGGTAGTGAGAGGTCCTTTCTCTCATAGGAATTATGTGTTCTTGAGGATTCATGAATCCAAATTTTCTTAACTTGATTTGTTCTCAAATTTTCTGTTATTGTTGAATACTGTTTGTATGATGTTTTGTGTATCTGAAACCAGAATTAATATGGAATTCGTGTGAGAAATCTTCGATGCTGTCATAGAATACTAGTGAGTAGTAGATCTGGAAATCTGAACTTTTAGGGATTTGGGCAAATATGTAGAAATGAATGTGTTATATCATTATTAGTATGATGCTCTAAGGTTTCCCTAAGGTTAGGAGATTTGGGTTAATTGTGGGAAATAGGGAGGTAACCGTAAGAATCTGAGGTTATGACCAAATGGCCAAATGATATGTATCATTGAATATTAATATGTCCTTGTGGGGAAAACTTATGGGAAATTGGAACTTTCGTGGCCAGAACCTTGACATTGTTATATGTTTGACCCTGAAGGGTTAAATATTAGATAGTAAGTAACTTAAATGCCGTAGGGTGTAATTGAAGGAAAAATTGTGATATGTTGTCTTTATAGGGAATAAGAATATTCAAATGTGAGTAACTCTGAAGTACTCAGAGTAATTGTAGGAAATAGTGTTTTATGTGTTGCAAATGTTGCCAGATGAGTCTAATAAACCACAGAAGTTGTGCAGTTATTGCCGTATAACCTTAGGAATGTTTTAGTGATGTTTTGGGTGCTTTGAGTAAGTAATTCGCAAGAATAATTGAGCGAAAATACAATTCCGGAGCGTAACAGTGTCTTTCTGTCCGTCACGACTGTTCATGTTTTCGGTCGAAATTGTTTTGGACGTAACTTTGGATCCGTAAGTCCGTTTTGATCCCCGTTCGAAGCGTTGGAAAGCTAATGAACAGAGCTATAACATAGGAAAGATAATGGAATTGTTTTCCCAATATTTTATATCTAATTATGTTTGAGAAGTCAATTGTGTATATGTTTTGGTAACGAATCATGTTCTGGTTCAATGATGTCTTGGTGTTTTGATAGATGTGGGCCAAGATGGTCGAATGTGGACAATCTTGTGCGATTGTGGTAATTCCCGAGAGGATTACGGTGAGCGGATGGCTCGTGTGGATGAAGATTGATCGTGAATTATGCATGATGTATTACATTGCATAATTGTGTTGACATGCATTTCATATCATGTGTCTTGTGGAGATGGCTAGGTGGGAATCCATGATGGGTGCTTAGTTTCATCCGGACTTCATTGTGGAAGTTGTTGTGGAGATAAGTTGTAGTTCTAGAGGAACGTATATACGACTTATCCGGATTCCGACGGGAATCGGGTTCTAGTGTGAACCGTATGAGATTTGTGTTGGTACACACATGCATTGTGTCGAGTCAGTGAGTCACATTGCATTATTGTATTTGAATGTGGGGCTATGAATGCCAAGTGATTGAGGTGGCACGTGTATGTGCTTTATTTGTGCTTATTTTATGTATGGTGTGTAACTACTCCTTAGCATGTGTATTTCACCGTTTATTTATTGAATGTAGTTCTCCCCCCCTTTTCGTTGTTGTGTCTATGCTCTCTTGGGAGTACAGGTGACCAGGTACCTGAGTAGTGCTTGGAGTGTGTTGCTATTTGATCGAGTCTTAGGAGTCGCTCTAATACGTAACATGGGATGACGGGATTACGTTGTTATTTGACTACTTTATTTGTTTATTGTTACGTATCTTCATTTATTGGACTTATGTTGTATGACCTCGTCCTCGTGTCGAGGAGGAATTATATATGAGAATTGAATTGATTTGTATTCCGCTGCTTACTTGAAAACTAAATAATATTGATTATTTTAATGGAATGAAGTGACTTAGTGTGATATCCCACTGTGTTGGAAAACTCTGATGAATTTTAAGAATTATTTTTCTATATTTATTATATTACGCGTACGGGGTAAAGTGGGGTGTTACAATTAGTATCAGAGCAGGTTGGTCCGTTCGGCCAGTGTTGTAGTAGAGTCTGACTATAGAATGTTTATAGTCATGTGTGTGTTGAATTTTCTAGTGTCGATCTTTGGTAAGAATTTTGGAGTGGACTTGATTTGTTTACCACTCAGCGAGTTGGATGTTATTTTAGGAATGAATTGGCTTGAGAGCAAGATGCGAGAGTCGTTTTCGGAACCGTTCTCATCAGGTACATTTTCGAGGACGAAAATATTTTAAGTGGGGGGAGAGTTGTAACACCCTATTTAAAATATTTAGTCGTTTTTGTGTGTTGTGATATGTGTTGGTCTAATGTCCTTAATTAAGGGTATGAGGTTTAGAAGTAAGGGAGAGAGGTGACCTTAGTTGGGGTAAGTAAGTTAATTATGATATTGAGAGCATTATAGTGATTACTATTATTCCAATTATTATTAATAATAATGTTAATGAGACTATTATTATTATTATTAGTAATATCATTATTATTATTATTAGTAATATTATTGATATTATTATTATTATTGATATTATTATTATCAGTAATAATTAAATTAAATGAATTAAGATTTAATTAAGGGGTTAATAGAGAGTTAGTGGAGGGTTAACCAGTTAGTACGTGAAAAAGAGAAACTGACGAACAAGGAGAGATAGGGTAGAGGAACCAAATTCTCCATTGTTGATCAAGGAAAAGCTCAATTTTAAGGTAAGGGGGGAGAATGGATTTTAATATGGGTGAATTAACATGAGAGGGTAGTGAGAGGTCCTTTCTCTCATAGGAATTATGTGTTCTTGAGGATTCATGAATCCAATTTTCTTAACTTGATTTGTTCTCAAATTTTCTGTTATTGTTGAATACTGTTTGATTGATGTTTTGTGTATCCAAAAGCAGAATTAATACGGAATTCGTGTGAGAAATCTTCGATACTGTCATAGAATACTAGTGAGTAGTAGATCTGGAAATCTGAACTTTTAGGGCTTTGGGCAAATATGTAGAAATGAATGTGTTATATCATTATTAGTACGATGCTCTAAGGTTTCCCTAAGGTTTAGAGAGTTGGGTTAATTGTGGGAAATAGGGAGGTAACCGTAAGAATCTGAGGTTATGACCAAATGGCCAAATGATATGTATCATTGAATATTAATATGTCCTTGTGGGAAAAACTTATGGGAAATTGGACTTTCGTGGCCAGAACCTTGACATTGTTATATGTCTGACCCTGAAGGGTTAAATATTAGATAGTAAGTAACTTAAATGCCGTAGGGTGTAATTGAAGGAAAAATTGTGATATGTTGTCTTTATAGGAATAAGAATATTCAAATGTGAGTAACTCTGAAGTACTCAAAGTAATTGTAGGAAATAATGTTTTATGTGTTGCAAATGTTGCCAGATGAGTCTAATAAACCACAGAAGTTGTGCAGTTATTTCCGTATAACCTTAGGAATGTTTTAGTGATGTTTTGGGTGCTTTGAGTAAGTAATTCGCAAGAATAATTGAGCGAAAATCAATTCCGGAGCGTAACAGCGTCTTTCTGTCCGTCACGACTGTTCATGTTTTCGGTCGAAATTGTTTTGGACGTAACTTTGGATCCGTAAGTCCGTTTTGATCCCCGTTCGAAGCGTTGGAAAGCTAATGAACAGAGCTATAACATAGGATAGATAATGGAATTGTTTTCCCAATATTTTATATCTAATTATGTTTGAGAAGTCAATTGTGTATATGTTTTGGTAACGAATCATGTTCTGGTTCAATGATGTCTTGGTGTTTTGATAGATGTGGGCCAAGATGGTCAAATGTGGACAATCTTGTGCGATTGTGGTAATTCCCGAGAGGATTACGGTGAGCGGATGGCTCGTGTGGATCAAGATTGATCGTGAATTATGCATGATGTATTACATTGCATAATTGTGTTGACATGCATTTCATATCATGTGTCTTGTGGAGATGGCTAGGTGGGAATCCATGATGGGTGCTTAGTTTCATCCGGACTTCATTGTGGAAGTTGTTGTGGAGATAAGTTGTAGTTCAGAGGAACGTATATACAACTTATCCGGATTCCGACGGGAATTGGGTTCTAGTGTGAAACGTATGAGATTGTGTTGGTACCACATGCATTGTGTCAAGTCAGTGAGTCACATTGCATTATTGTCATTGAATGTGGGCTATGAATGCCAAGTGATTGAGGTGGAACGTGTATGTGCTTTATTTGTGCTTATTTTATGTGTGGTGTGTAACTACTCCTTAGCATGTGTATTTCACCGTTTATTTATTGAATGTAGTTCTCCCCCTTTTTGTTGTTGTGTCTATGCTCTCTTGGGAGTACAGGTGACCAGGTACCTGAGTAGTGCTTGGAGTGTTTTGCTATTTGATCGAGTCTTAGGAGTCGCTCTGATACGTAACATGGGATGACGGGATTACGTTGTTATTTGACTAATTTATTTGTTTATTGTTACGTATCTTCATTTATTGGACTTATGTTGTATGACCTCGTATCGAGGAGAATTATATATGAGAATTGATTTGTATTTCGCTGCTTACTTGAAAACTAAATAATATTGATTATTTTAATAGAATGAAGTGACTTAGTGTGATATCCCACTGTGTTGGAAAACTCTGATGAATTTTAAGAATTATTTTTCTATATTTATTATATTACGCGTACGGGGTAAAGTGGGGTGTTACATAACCAACCTGGCTTATGTTTCAAAATGCATATGTTTGAAAATGGTGTAATGCTCCATACGGCATGGAAATGCTACGCATTTGGGTAGATGCAAATATGATGTAGATATGATGATATGTGCAAGATGCAAATGCAGACCCGGGCTGCCGGAGAAAGGCTGGATACAGAACCGCTTTAGCAAAATAAATGCTGAAGACAAAGCCAACTCCGCTAGGGAAAATCGGGTATCACAGAATTATCCCAACAAAATAAATGCTGGAAAGGTGAACCGACTCCGCTGGGGGAGCAACAATCCTGCTGAGGGATAGCTTAACAAATCGTAGTTACAAACTCTGCAGAGGATGATCAACCTATTGGAGGAAAGACAACCTGTTGGAGAACAGAAAGAACAATCCTGCGCGGGGACAATCCTTTCTAAACCGCTGGCAACCTGGTTGTACCCTATGGGGACTTCACTGGGGATTAAATATACACACGACCACTGTTGGGGATGCACATCACTGCCTGGTCTCTTGCTAGCTCGCATCCAACTCTTCTGGGGATAAAGAATGTGACTTCCACCTGCTGGGGAGGAATAAAATCACCTAGAGCCTGCTCCTACGTTAAGGGACTCTGGCTGGGGAAGCACGATCCCTTATCTGCTTGCTGCGAAGGTAACGACCCTGCAAAACATGAGCATCAACAAGATACCCTATTGTTGCACCCCAAATTTTGACCCCTTAGATTCTCATTATCATTTTAGGAGCATACTCATGAACTTTCTGACCTTAATCCAGTGCAAGTCTGTCTTTGTCAAATTGCAGATGAATCAGGGTTTCGTATAGTCAAAATCAAAACTTCAAGGTTTGTGATTAGTCAATGTTTTGGGCTCATTCAAATAAGGAACAAGGTCAAGGATATTACGTAATGTCAAATGAGAAACCAATTTGAAGAAATCATTTCAGAATCAAGAACAGTACATTTCAGAGCACCCGATTAGGGTTTTTAACTAGTAAAAGTAAACTGTGGTTTGACTTTAATGTTGGAAGGTGTTGTAATGGTGGGATTGAGGTCCATGAAGTTCATGTAGCTTTATTAAAGTTCATCCAAGAAGTTTCAAAGTCTCAGGAGGTCCAGAATGTCAACAAGCGACTCGGTAATCACCGATCGGTCGTACGGTGACCGAAAAGTCAACTCTCCAAATTTTATGAATTGGACTTCAAGTTGTGAAACAAAGTTGTTCCTTATGTAATATTGGACTTGCATATCAATTTTAATGACCATTGGATCAAGGATGAAGGAGTAATCGAGAAATCGGGAAATTAGGGTTTTGAAAAGGGATAAACCATAACTCCTTAACCACACATCCAATTGAGTTGGTTCAAATCTCATTTGGAAGCTATTGACAATTCCTACAAAAGTCCCTAAGTGGTCCGTGATCAGAAAATGCATAGATTTTGAGTTATGGTCAAATTCATTTCAAGAAGGGAAAAAGACTTGGGAAAATTTCACTTTTAAGCTCATTTTTAGCAACTTTGGGGGGCTTTTTGGCCAAGTTACTTTGAGAAATTGAAACTCATGAAAACATGAATGTTTTAGAGCTATGTGAGGGCTTCCTAAATTTTACTAGAACATCTCAAGAGGAGTTATGAGCAAAAAGTTACATGTGTTCAAAGTTAAGGGTTCACATGTTAAGTCCCACATTGGCCAAATTTTCCAAGTGACCTACTTCACTAAATCTGCCAATTTTTCTTGATGCAACTTGTTATGTGTGACATATCAGATGTGTGTAGCATGAAACAAGAGCAAGTTATGCAAAAATATCACAAAACCAAGGATTTAAGCCCATTGCCATACAAGTGGGCAAGTTGCCAAAGTTGAATTTTCCAAGCAATGAGGTGGAAAGTAAGGCTGCACCAGCCCCTCCCCTAGTGGTTTCTAGCCTGCAAACAACATCAGAAATCAGTAGGAAATGTTGACAAAAGAACCTTGCATCAGAACCAATGGGAAAGCCCTCCAAGGGAGGTTTCCTCCAAAATATCCCAATGTTGCTTCATGGTGAAGAAAGCTCCCTAGCAAGCACCTCAAGTCATTTTCCTATAAAAGGAGGGTTCATCCACCTCATTAAAGACACAATTCATCTGCTAAAAACCAAAGAAAATTTTTGTCATCACCATTCCCTCATCTTGCATCAAAATTCTCAAAATCACCAAAGTTCACAAAAACACCTAAAATTGGTCATGAAGTGAATTCTGCCCAAAATCAATTCTACCCTTTCAAACACTTCAACCACCCTCCACAAAACTTCTAAATGACATATAAAAGGTGTATAATCCATTAAACCATCAAAGAACCTCAAGAATCAAAAAGTCAAACTTCTACCTACCATACTTTGACCAGAAGCCACAAAAATCACCAAACTTTGTTCTAAGCCTTTCCTTGAGTTTTTGATCATCCATACACCTCACCAATAACACTCCTCAACTGTCCAAACCACTAGAAACCATTGGAGGCCTCATATTTTCTCATTTAGCATCATAAGTGTATTGTTGCTTAAAAGTGAAGTTAAAGCTCAAGTCCAAAAAGTAAAGTAGAGATCTCTGGTTTTCTCAACTGTTCTAGCTTGTTCAACAAGGTCTACAAGAGGTATGTAGCTTGTACACATTTCCTGTTGCATAATTCTTCTATGTATTTGCATTTTGAGCACTTTTGTGAATTTTGGAGCTATGAACATTTGGTGTTTTTATGATATGTGGTCTTTAATAAATGATAGGATTAGTGTGAGTATTAGCATCAGTATTGAATTTGTTCTTGCCAAATTTTGATTGATGTGTTGAGTTTGTAATACACTGTCAAGATAATTTGAGAAATGGATTGCTAGTTCATATTTTCTTGCTTTCCCATAAGGTTGTGGATTGTTTATGCTGTTAAATTTTGGTGTGTTTTTGTCACCTTATGCTCTCCTTGTTTTGTCTCAAATCTTGGCATTAGGTTACTAGCATTGTTTGGCATGTGCATTTCTCATTAGATAGGGGATGTTTTGATTTCCTTTTGTGATAGCTTGTTGAAAAATCATGACTGTTAATAGGATTAGTGTTTTGGTGCTGAGCCATTTAGTGAAGTCCACTTAGTTTTGAGTTTGATTAGTGGGTATAAGCAAGTTAAGTGTGGAAAGAAGGGAACAGAAGAACTCTGATATAAGGAGCTGCTACATTAGCAAGCTGGCCTTGTGTACTTGCATTTGGCAACTCTTGATGAGCAGAGGAGAGAGCCTATGGATCAGTTTTTAAGCATTGGTGACAAGATGGTCATTGAAGGTGGGGAGCTGTGTGAATTTTAGAGGAGGGTACTGTCATCATTCATATCAGGCTGTTTGGAGTGTGCTGGTACAATTTGTTTTGGAGTTGTGGTTTTCCATTGTTGGAACTGCACATAAGGGGTGTTGGAGCATGTCTACACTGTGAGGTAGGATAACCTCAAACCATGATCAATGCAATCAATGCAGACTGTATTGCATTTAAAATCATCAAAAAACCAGTTAGCCAATCCATGAGGATAATTCATAGTCAGCTGTAGGGAGCCCAACATGCCAGCTTTGGCTATTCAATCTTTGATAGGACCCTTTGCATGATGACTGACTACCATTGAGACCAGGTTTAGATAACTCAGTCTTATCTTTTATGTTTTAGTCATAGATCCTATGGTCATATCAGGATTATCCTTTGAGAGCTAGATAAAACCAAGAGACCTGCTGCTATTAGGGTGCCATAAGTATTATATCTACTTGTATGAATTCTGCTTAGAACTATTGAGTTATTTGCAGATTTAAACTTTGAATCAAGAAGAGTTCATGGATGCTTTGGCTCTGTCAACACTGGTTGCTAATACCTGTGGTTAGGTTGGCTGGTGTAGAGGAACATTGAGTGTTGGGATCTAGAGGTGCTATCATCATAAAGGCTGGTAAGTGTGTATGTATCAGCAGCCTGAGTTACACATTGGGAGTTGCTGGTTTGCAAATCATATACATCATTTTGGTCTATGGATCTTGGATAATATTCTCTTGTTGATACATATTCTCAGTCCTTCTTCAAAAAAAACCATCTGTTGTAGTCTAGTGATTGCAAGGTTACATTTTCAATATAAAATTGCAATTCTCATGCCATGATTCATTTTGTGGTATTCTGATCCAAATTAAATATTGGAAATTCCCTGGAGACATTATGCATAACATGTCCAGGCTTTTACTTGGAAGAGATGACAGTTAGAACAGATTGCAGCAGGCCTGAGGTAAGGTTCAGAATTAGAAGGCTGTTAGGAGGGTAGGCTGGTGGATCTAGTTTGTTCAGTTTGACTTTGGATTTTTAGTGTGTAGGTTAAGCTGAGTTTGTGAACAAGATATAGCCGTTTTTACCTTGCTTATTTCAAATGTTATTTGGTTGTATGGAACTTGTTGTGCTAGTTGGTTTCAATCATTGCTGTTGCTGTCATTGACATGTTGCTCATGCTGTTGATTTCTTGTTTACATACATTCTGCCAAAACTTGAAAACTGTCATCAGCTAGTAGTCTAGATCTCATGTTATTGTGTCTTGAATGTGAAAGTATCAACTTCATCAATTTGTGAACATCATCATCATGTTATGGTAAAAGGAACTTTGTTTGAATAGAGGTTTTTATCTGCTGTCATACACTTCAAAAGACCGAAACAGTTGGAAAGCTCTTGTTGCCTAAGTCTGGGGAAATCATTTTTCATCTTTGGAACATGTTTTGATGCGCATTTGAATATGGTGTGTGTGCTTGCTTTCAACTGTTTGTGCACAGGATTGGATTTCATGTTCATACCAAAGTCACTCAAGCCAATCACACACCATTTTGTTGCAGAAGTTGGATTTCCACTAAAACCATTTTTGAAACACTTCACATTCACTGTTTCAAAACTGTTGACATCATCACTTTGGCCTCAAAGTAGCTGTCTCAAGATTTCATGCTTCAAAATACACTTTTCACATACACATCAAGCAACTCCCATACCATTTTTCCACATAAGTTGTTTTGCATCAAAATTCATGTTGGAACACCTCATACTCATCATTTAAAATGTGTTTGCCTAATCATTTGGTAGAAAAACTAATTGTCATATACTTACCATTTTCAAAGTGCATTTGTTCACCAAAATTGCATTTTCTAAGAAAACTTCATAAACTGTTAGCACTGGACATGTTTGAGGTGTGAAAATCTTTCTTTATCAATTACATGGTCTGTGTGTGTGTGTTTAGATTGGTTTGAGAATGTTTAATATAGGCTGCCTACATCAAATTGCATTTTAAGCTCAAAATCATATGTGCTATAGGGTTTTGCAGTAGGGAAGGACTTTGAAAAAACTGAGATCACCATTGTGTTCCTTGTTCAATTCTACCCCATTTACATATAAAGTTTGTTAAAAAAGGTTGAGCGATGAGAGAGTTACGATACAAAACGTATTTGGTTGGTTTATGTGTTTTG
Organism: Lathyrus sativus; assembly: GCA_963859935.3. Taxonomy (NCBI): domain Eukaryota; kingdom Viridiplantae; phylum Streptophyta; class Magnoliopsida; order Fabales; family Fabaceae; genus Lathyrus; species Lathyrus sativus. The sequence continues at coordinate 21,966 of CAWUDS030003743.1, read as the reverse complement.
CCCAAGTATGAACTCATTTACCTTTATTAATTAATAGGGGTGGCTTCATCAATGGATGTATAGCCACCCCAGTGGTATGACCATGCGCCTTGTACCCTCTTGTCCTGAGTTCGACCCTTGAGGAGGGCAACTCTTTTATTCTTTTTTGTTATTTTTCATGTAAACTTCAAAAATTCGTATCTCATTCGTTTTTTATCGTTTTTTGTCCGTTCTTTTTCTATTGTGTTCATATTAATGTCTAATTTCATGCCATGTTTATACTTTTTATGTTTGCTTATTTTATCACTTACTTTGTTTATGTGCAAGTTGTGCGCGTTTTCGCGATCGTTTACGTAGTTGCAGATAAATGTTTATGTGGTTCCTTTCAATATTTTTATTGAAACTTGTTTGAATCCATGTCCATACATGTTAGTTAACATGCTAGGATTTATTTCTAGGTGGTTACCTTTTTCATCTGTTAATTTTCATTAAGTACGAACTGTCGTCACAGTATCGGTCTTTTCCCATCTGTTAACTATTGTCATCATGTTTTATTCTCACGATTGCTCATTATTTACTTGGTTGCCACCATGAATATGCTTTACCTTGATTGTTATCTTGTTTAGCATTTATTTTCTTTTCTCCCCAAGTGATGAGGTTTGTTAGCTTTCATCTGTTTATTTCCCCAGTCTCCCTTCAAAGGAAGGTCTATCCACTTGACCCTCAATGTCATGGATAATTTATTCACCCTCTCTTGACTTTGTTAAGTAACCTTACCCCTAGCTTAGAAGCCTTTAGACTTTGCTTTGAGTCTAAGAAACCCACCTGTACTAGGAGCGTTCTTCAACTAGAACCCTAGGAAAGAGTTCGTCAACTCTGCGTAAGAATCATCGTCATGATTTCTTACTTCCCCCCTTTATTACAACTTAGATTAGGGAGTTTTGTCAAACTCCAAACAAGCATTGTCATGTTTGTTACCCCTTTGAATCTTGATCGTTATCAAGTGTTCTTTCCCTCGTGAGGTAAACTACGATTGCTCTGATTCTATCCTAGTCAGGATACGTAGGCAGAAGATGCGACGTCTTTGCGAGCAAACTTAGGAAACCACTTAGGACTTTATTTATTTTTATCTTATCCCTTAACCATAGCACAATTCACAAACTTAGCAATCAATCAAACAAAAGGTTCCTGTAGAGTACTACAGATATTTAGGGTGCTAATACCTTCCCTAGATATAACTAACCCCCAATCCCCGAATCTCTTAAGCGTTGTCCTTACATCGCGAAAAAGTTTTTTCTCTCTTTAGACCTATCCTTTGGATAAAATAAAGTCCAGTTGTAAAAAGAAATAAGATTCAAGTTAATTAATAGCTTGATATCTAATTTTCACCGCAACAGAAATGGCGACTTCACTGGGGATTTCTTTTTGTTTTGAGGGTTTAGCCTATCTTGTTTGAATACTTGCTTGTTTGTGAATACTTGTAAATATGTGCATATGTGCTCTGTTGGTTCTTGGGGACTTTGAATGGTGAGACAACACTATACCCGTGTTTAAGCGTACTTATGATAGGACGATGGTATATTCAAGGAGACTTATAGGGAGTTGATTCCCGACCAAGTTAACTTGAGAAAACCACCACTCAGTAGAGGCCCTTCTGAGAGTTAGTATTGTTGATCGAGTATTCGTGAAAACAATGCTACTTTCTACGTAGGAGCCCGTGATACTGAGGACCCTTAGATTACCTTTTCCCCCACTATGGCTTTATTAGGATGTAGTGCAGTGACTATAAGGAAGTAATTCCAAAGTAGTTGATACGCGATACTACACTTCGACGAGACTCTCTTGAGAATATTATCGACCACCAAGTATTTGGGAAATTGATAATATCCAAAAGATGGGTCGAGGACTCCGGGAACTCTTCTAGAACCTTGTTCTGCAGTTGTGGAAACCTTAGTACAAACCTTTGGGGAGGGTAGACCTTGACTCCTTACTCATGATTCTCCAAACCAAAATCTTTATCTGTTTATCCATGTGTATATGTGAATCTGTGCTTACCTGTGTTTGTGCATTCATGCATTCATAAAACATCATATCATAAAAGTTTCATGGAACTCAGATCTCTTGTTTGTAAACAATAGGATCATCATGGACAATGGAAAAAAGAAAACCATGAAGTACACTTACAAAAGTCCTAACTTGGTTGACATAGAGAGATTGAGCACCTTGATAACAGATCCAGAAGGATTCAAGAGCAGGTACGGGAACTTATTGTCATTGTTGAGGGTAAAAAGGAAGATGGATCTGGGACTTCTCTCCACACTCCTACAGTTTTATGATCCACTCTATCATTGTTTAACTTTTCCTGATTATCAGCTGGTACCTACACTTGAGGAATATTCTTGCTTGATTGGTTTACCTATTCTTGAAGACTCTCCTTTTCCAATCATGGAGAAGGACCCTAAGGAAGAAGAAATTTCTAAAGCAACGCGTTTGGGATTGGTAGATATACAGAAAAATATGGTTACTAAGGGAGGAGTCTTTGGTTTGACTACAGAGTTCTTGGTTAGAAAAGCACAGTACTATCCTGATCACTTGAGTATGGATGCATTTGAAGCCATCTTTGCCTTACTCATTTATGGGATCTTCTTGTTTCCAAGTTTTGATAATTTTGTGGATCTCAACGCCATCAAGATCTTCTTAAAGAAAAACCTTGTGCCTACTTTACTAGCTGACGCATATCATTGGTTCACTTGAGAAATCTACATAAAGGAGGAATGATTGGCTGTTGTGTCCCGTTGTTATATAAGTGGTTTATTTCTCACTTACCTAAAGCTCATGCTTTTTGGAAGGAAGGTTGGTGGTCTCAGAATATTATGGCTCTTACTCATTCGGATATTGATTGGTACAGCCGTAGTTACGATGGGATAAAAATCATTGACAATTGTGGAAGCTTTGGTAACGTACCTCTTCTGGGTACAAGTGGAGGAATTAGTTATAACCCTGTTCTCACTCGCCGTCAGCTTGGATATCCTCTAAAGGACAAACCAAACAGTGCTCATGTGGAGAATATTTTCTTTAAAGGAGAATCAGAATTGAAGGGGGAAATTCTAAAAGCTTGGGGACATGTACACAAGAAAGGAAAGGAAGACTTGGGGAAAACTAATTGCATCTCTCTCGAGCCTTATCTCCAATGGGTCCGAAAGAGAGCTATTCAGCTGAAGATGCCTTATTCTCAGCAGAAACCCATGGCTTTAGAGGAAGAGCACACAATGATCTTCATGTCTGAAGAGGAGAAGTTAAAAGTTTCTTTGAGGAAATCACAACAAACTGAAGTAGCCTGGAAATATAAGTACCAAGTAGCCGTGGAAGAGAATGAAGAACTCTGTAGACAACTGCAGGTGAAGGATGAGGAAATGGTTGCTTATAAGAAGAGGAAGACACAGGAAGGCTTACCTTCTTCCATCTCTCATCCAACTCCATGGAAATTGGTCGTGGACAAACTTGTTCTCGAGAAGACTCAGATGGAAGAAGAAATCAAGAAACTCAAAACAAAAGAAGACTTCTATTTAGAATACTGTCAGCCTTATATTTAGGACTTTTGTAAAATGTACTAGATGTTTTGTAATGCAATCTTAAAAATAAATGAAATGAAATGATGTTTTGATCTGAGTTCCATGAAACCTTCGCATTTGCATTTTCATTAATTAATCATTCAAGGAACTAAAGATTGTTTTGCAGATATTATAGGATGGATTCTGGAAAGAAAGAAGAGGTTGTGTTCCAAAGACCAAGATTGGAGAACTTGAAGAAACTGGTAAGTTTAGTAGAAGACCCCGAGGCATTCAGAGAAAGGCATGGGAATATGTTGTCATTGCTAGAAGTTCAAGTGTATGAAGAAATGTTATCCGCACTCGTGCAATTCTATGATTCAACCTATCATTGTTTCACGTTTCCAGATTATCAGTTGCTACCAAATTTGGAAGAGTATTCAGCCCTGATGGGAGTAGGCATTACTCCTAGCCCATTTTATGGAAGGGAGGGAACTCCTAATGAAAGAGCAATTACGGAGGCCGCATATTTGGAGTTGGACGAAGTACGATCTCATATGGGTGCTAAGGGAGGGTTGTATGGATTTTCAGCTATGTTCCTATATGAAAAAGCTCAGAGCTATGCCTTGTCAAAGAATATTGAAGCATTTAAGGCCATCCTGGTTTTACTCATTTACGGACTGTTTCTGTTCCCAACTGCTAGTGATTTTTGTGGATGCAGATGCGATCAATCTTTTCTTGATCAAAAATCCTATACCTACCTTGTTGGCTGACACTTACTTTACCCTCCACCAAAGGAACCGTTATGGGGTTGGACAAATTGAATGTTGCACCGTTCTCCTGCACAAGTGGTTTATTTCGCACTTGCCAGAAATTCCAGCCATCTGGGATAAGCAAAATGGTCTCTCATGGACAGAAAAGCTGCTATTGCTCAAACACTCAGATATTAAGTGATATGATCCTATGTATGGAGGAATTGCCATGATCCAAAGTTGTGGAGATTTCCCGAATGTACCGCTCATCAGCGTCAATGGTTGCATCAACTATAATCCTATTCTGGCTCGTCGACAGTTGGGGCACCCCATGGAAGATGAACCAGATCCAGACTTTTTGAGAAGATTTTACTTGGAAGAAGGGAAGAATCCCGCTTATAGGGCTCGAATTGTGTATGCTTGGCGTTATGTCCACACAAGGGGAGTAACTGCCCTAGGCCCCCATGACACTACTGTTTCAGAATCTTACCTATCATGGGTAAGAGAAGCGGCAATGAAGATGTTCTATACTCGCTTTGAGCCTGACTCACCCAAACCTACTCTCGTAGAAGAATTGAAAGCTGCTTTGGCAAAAGCTGAGAAAGAAGGAAAAACTTGGAGAGATAAGTATTTCAAGGCTATGCAAGAGAAGGAAGAACTTAAAAAATTAATCCATCAAGGTGGAAAGAGAAGTCAACCAGAAGACGAAGGGCCATCCAACCGGAAGATTTAGAATCCATTTGCTTTCTATTTCATTTCATCATGTATTTTGTATTAAAGACTTGTATTTCAGTTCCAAATTTGTTGTTGTAAAACTTTCAGTTGTTAATCTATGAAGACTTTGAATTTGCTTATCTCCCCATTGTTATAATTTTTGAAAATAGTTATGTGGATTCCTTGAATGATTAATTTTGCATTGTTACATTTTACATTCATAAGCATTGCATGTGCATGTTCTTGTGTTGTGTCTCATCTCACTGTCTTGTCTCCAGAGAGAGAATCACACTGAACCGCTAACATCGATACAACACCCAAGCCCAAGCTCGCTTAAGGATGGAAGAACAGAACTTAGATGTGGACAGAATCGACAATGAACTCGGAGAGCTCCGAGGAGGCATGGGACAGATCAGGGAAGCCTTACAAGTCATTCGTGCAATGTTCGACACTCGAGCCACCGTTGTCTCTGAAATCACTGCAGATCCAATCCCGACGGTTGTTACTATTGCAAATATGCCAACCTATGGGTTACCTCCAGGCTTTGTACCTCCACCAAGAGTCACTCAGCAGACAGTTTCCCTAGGGGGAGAAGTTCCTCAGGCAATTCCTACATATACTCCAGCTGCTGTACAGATTCAGGCACGTCCTATCTTTCACAATCCTCCACCAGTATACGAAGGTCTTGAGGGGTATGAAGAGGAGAATGAGTCACATGAGAAGTTAAAAGAAAGTGTTGAAACTACAGGAAGAAAGGTATGAGCAATGGAAGGGAACGATATCTTTGGTACTGACGCCAGAGATATGTGTCTAGTATCCGGATTGGTGATTCCACCCAAGTTTAAAGTTCCAAATTTCGATCAATATTCTGGTGCAACCTGTCCTCGCACACATCTAATCATGTATTATCGAAGAATGGTTGCGCACGTGGAAGACGACAAGTTAATGATCCACTGTTTCCAAGATAGTTTAAAAGGGGCTCCGGCCAAGTGGTATTTAAGTTTAGACCAATCGAGGATTCACAATTTCCAAGATCTGGCTGACGCTTTTATGAAGCACTATAAGTACAACATGGATATGGCCCCGGATAAAAGACAATTGTTAAGTATGTCACAGAAAAATACAGAATCGTTTAAAGAGTACGCGCAACGATGGAGAGAGACGGCATCTCAAGCGGAACCTCCTCTGAATGAAAAAGAATTAACAGACTGGTTTATTGAGACAGTAAGACCAGAATTTTATGAAAAGATGATCAGTAGTGTGTCCGCAAGCTTTTCTGATATCGTAGCCATGGGAGTAAGAGTAGAGTTGGGAATGAAGAACGGGAAGGTAGCCAGCAGCACCAGCAGTTCCAATAACAGCAATGTCAAGAAGGTTAGTAGTGGTTTTCACAAAAAGAGAGAAGGTGAGACAAATGCAGTAATGGGAAGAAGGAATCGTATTTTGAGACCACCGTATCAGAATTACCCGCAGCCTCAACAAGGTTTTTTCCAGCAAGTTCAACCGAATTATGCTCAGCAAATTCAGCAACAGCGACCAGTATATCCGATACAGTATGCCCAACAACAATAGGTGGCAGCTGTAGCCCCAGCATTTAACCATCCTGTCCCAGGTTATCAGTCAGGGCAGCCAGCGCCCGTATATCAGCCCAATCAACAAGGGTATCAACGAGCGCCCAACTCTCCACCCTATCCATAAAACCATCAGCAGAGAGTTCAACAACCCAGACAGAATTATCAAAATCGGAGGCCAACCACAAAACCTCCACTTCCACAAATACCAATTACATACACAGAATTATACCTTTCTTTAGTTCACCAAGGTTTGATAACAACAAGGCCACTGAATCCAGATACAATATCTCCTCATTACAACCCAAATGCTCATTGTGCTTTTCACGAGGGTGCCGCTGGCCACGACCTAGAGGGGTGCTTTGCTTTGAAACATCTTGTGAGAGAATTGATGGAGAAGAAAATCTTGTCTTTTGATGATGTACCACCCAATGTTAAAAGTAATCCACTACCAAATCACGGAGGGGTCAATGCAATAGAAGGGTCAGATGAGAAGATAGTTGAGATGTGACGAAGATCAGAACGCCGTTGAAAACATTACACGAGAAGTTGTCAAAAGTAGGGCTGTTTGAAAGAATTCATAATAACTGTGAAGAATGTTATGTTGATTCTAGTGGGTGTGATGTGGTACGAAAGGATATATAAAGATTGATGAATGAGGGGGTATTGCAAGTATGTAGTCCAGTAAGGAAAGAAGAAGTTTCTGTGATTGAGCCCGTTTTTGATCTGTCCAAGAAAAGAGAGAAAGTTCCAGTATTCAACAAAAGTGTGAAGCCTATCTTCAACAAAACTGCTCTTGGTCAGCCTCGACCAATTGTAGTCCAAAAGCCAAGACCATTTCCTTATGATAACACAAAGGTCGTTCCATGGAAATACAACATGATCGTGATAGACCAAGAATCAAGAAGGGTTGTTTAGAAAGATGATCAGATGGACGTAACAAATATTGCAGGCACTAGCAAAATGACCCGTAGTGGTCGGATCTATCAACCAAAAGTGGCAGTAGCTATTCTCAAAGAAGTTACTCCCGCTAAAATAACCAAAGAAAGAGAAACACCGCGCACAGAAGAAGGAAATGATGAGGAATTTTTGAGAATTATTCGAAGAAGTGATTACAAAGTGATAGATCAGCTTCACCAGACACCATCAAAAATATCAATCTTGTCACTCTTGATAAATTCTCCGGCTCACATGGAAGCGTTACAAAGGGTATTGAGACAGGCCCATGTAACGAAAGATATTTCTCTCGGTCAGTTTGATTCGGTAGTGGCCAACATCACAGCATGCAACACGTTGAGTTTCAATGATGCTGAATTGCCGAAAGAAAGACGTAATCATAACCGTGCGCCGCACATCTCTATCAAATGCCAAGAAGACACTCTGGCCCGAGTACTGGTCGACACAGGATCCTCATTAAATGTACTACCTGCAAGGTCACTCGCCAGATTAGCATATGCTGGGGCAGAGATGAAGCCAACATCATTGATTGTAAAAGCTTTCGACGGTTCGAGAAGAACGGTTATTGGTGAAGTAGAGTTACCAATTTTGGTGGGACCCCATGAATTCAACATTGTGTTTCAAGTGATGGACATTAATCCGGCTTACAGTTGTTTATTAGGACGTCCTTGGATCCATGGAGCTGGGGCAGTAACTTCAACCCTGCATCAGAGAATGAAGTTCGTGGTAAATGATAAACTGGTAATTGTACATGGTGAAGAAGAACTAATGGTTAGCAATCTGTCATCATTTCGGTACATTGAAGCAAATGAAAACGCACTAGAGACTTCATTTCAGGCACTGGAAATAGCGAATGCAATGATATTAGAGGAAACGGTGGTGAAGAGTGGTCCGTCCTTTACATCCGCTCAGAGCATCAATTCGACACTGGAAGAAGGTATTCCTGCAGGTTGGGGGGAGATTATCAAAGTCAAACCAAAGATGGATCGCCAGGGTTTGGGTTACAAACCAACTCATGATGAAGCACCAGCACATGACAAAGGGCGTCCGAAGACTATACAAGAAGTATTCATCAGCGGAGGTTTCCAAGTCAGTGTTGTGGAAGAAGATTTTAAAGATGAAGACCTGGAGCATTTAGTATATCATTGCAACACTGCCTTGAGCAACTGGGAAGCTATTGAGATTCCTTTGGTTTTTCCTGAGTCAAAGTAATTTGTTTGTCTTTCTTTTCTTGTTTTGTTTTAAATCTCCATAGCCATGCCCAAGGCTATAGGAATGTTTTGTAAGGGCCTCATGCTTTCAAAGATATCAATGAGAAAATGAACTATTTTGTTAATATCTTTGTGTTATTTCCTTTACTGCTTTTGCTTCTATTTTAAAACGAAAAATGGCAATCTTAAAAAACCAAAACATTCTTTCTCTGTTATGTGCTGCATTTATCTTTGTGTGTTTTAATAAAATTAAGCCATTCCCACCTGCAGCAATGTTCAAAACCCCATTGAATCCTGTGACCATGCATTTCCTCCTGACCTTGATTCACCAATTTACCAAGCTGAAGACGAGGACGAAGACTGTGAAATTTCTGATGAACTGGTAAGATTGGCCCAAAAAGAGGATGCAGAGCTTCAACCCTATAAGGAACAGGTAGAAGTTATCAACCTTGGCACCGAAGGAGATAGGAAAGAGGTCAAAATTGGGGCAAGTCTGGAGGCAGAGATCAAGCAACAGTTAGAAGAGCTCCTGAAAGAATATGTTGATGTGTTTGCTTGGTCATATCAAGATATGCCAGGTTTAGACACTAATATAGTGGTCCAAAAGTTACCACTCCGCCCCTAATGTCCACCAGTTAAGCAAAAGCTTCGAAGAACTAGACCCGACATGGCTCTCAAAATTCGAGATGAGGTGAAAAAATAGATAGATGCAGGTTTCTTAGCAGTCTCCAAATACCCTAAGTGGGTAGCCAACATTGTTCCTGTGCCGAAGAAAGATGGGAAAGTTAGGATGTGCGTGGATTATCGAGATCTGAATAAAGTCAGTCCAAAGGATGATTTTCCGTTGCCACATATTGACACCCTGGTAGACAATACAACCCGTTTTGAAGTATTTTCTTTTATGGATGGTTTCTCCGGGTACAATCAAATCAAAATGGACCCAGATGACATGGAGAAGACCACATTCATCACTCCTTGGGGAACCTATTGTTACAAATTTATGTCGTTTGGATTGAAAAACGCAGGTGCTACGTATCAAAGGGGTATGGTAACTTTATTTCATGATATGATGCACAAAGAGATAGAGGTATATGTTGATGATATGATAGGCAAATCTCAAAACGAGGAGGACCATTTGGAACATCTTTTGAAATTGTTCAAGAGACTCAGAAAATATCAGTTGAGGCTAAATCCAGCCAAGTGCACCTTTGGGGTAAGATCTGGGAAATTACTCGGTTTCATTGTCAGCCATCGGGGGATTGGAGTAGATCCAGACAAAGTCCGAGCGATTCAAGACATGCCAGCTCCACAAACAGAAAAGCAAGTCAGAGGTTTTCTTGGAAGACTGAACTACATATCCAGATTTATTTCCAATATGACTCCTACTTGCGAGCCCATCTTCAAATTGTTACGCAAAGACCAGACGGTTGCTTGGAATTCGGATTGTCAGCAAGCATTTGATAAAATCAAAGGTTGCCTACAAGAGCCTCCAATCTTAATACCTCCGGTTCCAGGAAGACCTCTCTTCATGTATTTAACAGTGCTTGAGAATTCAATGGGTTGTGTGTTAGGCCAGCAGGACGAATCGGGACGAAAAGAACATGCGATCTATTATTTGAGCAAGAAGTTTACTGATTGTGAAAGCAAATACTCACTTCTGGAGAAAACTTGTTGTGCTTTGGCATGGGCTGCTAAACGTTTGAGGCAGTACATGATTTGTCATACCACTTTGTTGATTTCAAAAATGGATCCAATAAAGTATATTTTCGAGAAGCCTGCTCAGACTGGAAGACTCGCCCGTTGGCATATGTTATTATTTGAATATGACATCCAATATGTAGCTCAGAAGTCTATCAAGGGTAGTGTTTTTTAGGAATATCTTGCAGATCAACTAGTAGAAGATTATGAGCCTCTCAAATTTGACTTCCCAGATGAAGACATTATGTTGGTAAAAATTGTGAAGAGCCAAGTTCTGATGAGATCCCGCCAGAAGGTCTTTGGTGGAAAATGATGTTCGATGGTTCCTCCAACTACAGTGGGCATGGTATAGGCGCCGTGTTAATGACTCCGGAAGGTGGTTACACTCCATTCACAGCCAGATTGGATTTTGACTGTACAAACAATATCGCTGAATATGAAGCTTGCATTCTCGGCCTCGAGGCAACTATCGACCTCAAAATCAAACTTCTTGAAGTCTGTGGGGATTCAGCTTTGGTTATTTATCAGGTTACTGGAGAATGGGAAACTAGACATGAAAACTTGATTCCTTATAGAGCCTATATTGTCAAAATGATGGAATATTTTGATGAAATCACTTTCAAGCATGTCCCGAGATCTGAAAATCACATTGTCGATGCCCTAGCCATGCTAGCCTCGATGTGGAAAGTTATGGATGTCAATGATGCCACCCTAATCAGAATTGAACACAAGACTGAACCCGCCTACTGTCAAATGATTGAAGAAGAGACTGATGATAAACCATGGTTCTATGACATAAAGAATTACCTGTTGAAACAAGAGTACCCAGCAGATGCTACGTCACTCGACAAGAAAACTCTGAGACGATTAGCATACAAGTTCTTTCTCAGTAGCAATGTGCTTTACAAAAGAAATCATGATATAGTTCTGCTTAGATGTGTTGACCGACGAGAAGCAGAGTTGTTAATGCAAGATGTTCACGAAGGAATATTCGGCACTCATGCAAATGGTTACGCTATGTCTAAAAAGATTTTGAGGGCTGGTTATTACTGGTTGACCTTGGAAACTGACTGTATTCAATATGCCAGAAAGTGTCACAAATGTCAGATTTATGCAGACAAAATGCATGTACCTCCAACGTTGCTAAATATGTTGTCATCACCATGGCCTTTTTCTATGTGGGGCATTGATATGATTGGGGCAATTGAACCAAAAGCTTCTAATGGACACCGATTTATTCTGGTTGCTATTGACTATTTCACGAAGTGGGTTGAAGCTGCATCTTACACTAATGTTACTCGGCAAGTGATGGCCCGGTTCATAAAAAAGGAAATTATCTGTCGTTACGGGATTCCAAGCCGAATCATAACAGACAATGGTACCAATTTGAACAACAAAGTCATGAAAGAGTTGTGCAATGACTTCAAAATTGAACATCACAATTCTTCTTCGTATCGTCCCAAAATGAATGGAGCAGTAGAAGCTGCAAATAAAAACATCAAAAACATCCTGCAGAAGATGGTGAAAACTTACAAATATTGGGATGAGATGCTGCCATTCGCCTTGCATGGATACAAAACGTCCGTCCGCACTTCAACAGGGGCAACCCCTTTTTATTTGGTATATGGAATGGATGCGGTACTTCTTATTGAGGTCGAGATACCATCTTTGAAAGTCATAATGGAAACTAAGCTTGAAGAAGCAGAATGGGTAAGAGAAAGGTTTGATCAGCTGAATCTTATCGACGAAAAGCGCATGTCTGCAATGTGTCATGGTCAATTGTATCAGAAAAAGATTAAAAGAGCTTTTGACAAGAAGGTCCGTGTCCGGGAATTCCGAGAAGGGGAGCTTGTACTAAAGAAAATCTTACCAGTTCATAAGGACTCCCGAGGGAAGTGGATGCCTAATTATGATGGCCTGTTTGTTGTAAAGACAATATTCTCAGGAGGCTCGCTAATTCTCACAGCTATGGACGGGGAGCAGCTTACTCACCCAGTGAATTCTGATGCAGTCCAAAAATATTACGCCTAAAAAAGAAGAACCCGATAAACCGAAAACTCAAAAGAACGGCTTATGCAAAAGTTAGGGTTAAAGAAAAAGAAGAAAAAGGGAAAAGGAGAAAAATAAAAGCTCGCTAAGTTGAAAACCCGAAAGGGCGGCTTAGGCAAAAATGAGCGTCCCGGTGGATTGAAAACCCGAAAGGGCGATCCAGGCAAAAATTAGGGACAAAGGCGTTTCACTGCATCAGAAGAGTTGTCACTACTTCAAAAGGTTGTCATCATTGCAGAAGATTGAACGGGAGATCCACTTCCAACTGCTCTCGTTGGACGCAAGGATTTGGGGAATTTTAGTCTTTAGGAATGGATGGTCATGGGATTCAATGTAACCTTATCCATGTTGCCATTTTTCACTTGTAAAATCTCTATGGAATTTTGTAATTTGCAAGATTTCATTCTTGAATAGAATCAGTGTTGAGCCATTCTTTCCTTTGCAAAATTATCTTTTCCTTTATTTTCTTGTTATGCAAAATATTGTTCGTTGATCAAACGATAGTTTTTTGAAAGTGTTAGGGTCAAATTATTTGAGTAAAACTTGAAAAGATTGACAAACGTGAAAAAACTCCAGCTCATGGAAAGTCAAGGAAAATCATACTTCCCCGAAACCTCAGGGTAGCGAAAGCTTTGATATACGATCTGATTGCATTCCCCAATGAAGTATAAACAGGTCGAACTGCCAATTCTTCTTTGGTCATGTGTAGGTATCAAACCTGGAAAACTGTTTCCTCAAAGAACCTCTTATGATGATATAAGGACTAGTCCCCAGTAGAAGATTTCTGAGCATTGTGTTTTGAATTTACTTTGTCATCTCTGAATAACTTGTTTAAAAGTTCTGTTCCCCTATTGAGAGTGGATCTATTTGTCAAAGACTGCATACACCTTATCAGCCAGGGTTCAGTGTGATTCATTCGGTCTCTCGAGTTCAGTATGCCATCTTCTGGTTCCCCGTGAATGTCTAAATCACTGCTAGCGAAATTTTGTTTAGAGTCCTATTGAAACGGGCATTGTTTTAAAAGCCAATCGTCATTGGTATTCTCTTGGGCCGTTACCCTATTTTCCTTTGAACCAGTCGTAACTGGCGTTGTCTTAAATTCCACTCGTCGGTATCCTTGTTTCGGTCGTCACCACCTTTTTTCCTTTAAATTCCCCAGTCATAACTGGTTGTGTTCGAAATCCAATCGTCATTGGTATCCTTTTGGGTCGTTACCCTATCTTTTTCTTTAAACCAGTCGTAACTGGCGTTGTCTTAACCCCACTCGTCATTACCTTTTGGTTCGGTTGTTGCCAACCTTTCCCTCTGAAGTCTAGCCGTCACTAGAAAATTCCCTGTGAAATCCAATCGTTACTAAGTGATTTCCGTTTAGAGTCCAGTCGTAACTGGCAGATGTTCGAAACCCAATTGTCATTGGTGTCTTGTTGGTCATTACCAACCTTCCCCATGGAAGTCCAGTCGTAACTGGCGTTACTTGAAATCTAATCGTTATTGGTATATTTTGGTTTGGTTGTTACCAACTTCCCCAGCTAAAAGCCTAGTAGCTTGTTAGCATTGTCACATGTTTTGGTCGTCACCATGTTTTCTTTTGAAGACCAGTCGTAACTGGCATCGCCTAAAAATCCAATCGTCATTGGTACCCTGACTTGGTCGTCACCATATGCTCCTTTAAGTCCAGTAGTTACTGGCATTACTTAAAATTTGGTCGTCACCAATTTCCCTAGTCGAAGTCCTGTGTTACCGATTGGATTTAAAACTTCATTTGTTGTTATCTCAGGTTGGTCGTTACCATTACCTCCAGGAAGTCTAATGGTTACTAGCACTTCCTAAGTCATCTGTTTAAAACTGGGTGACATCATTATTCCCAGTGAAACCTTTCCCCTAGACAAGTCTCGGACATCTAGTTGTCACTAGTATTTCCCATCATGTTTTGTCTTTGTTTCTTGTCCATTCCTGAAGATCCCGTTTGAACTCTTGACTATATGAAGTCATCATCTGATCATCCCCAGTGAGGTTCGTGTTGTAAGTTCCCCAGTAAAAAGTCGCTCGTGTCCTTGGTAGAAATCTACCTTGTTCCCCGATGAAGTGTTCGCTTTTCCCAGTAAGATTGTCATCTTCATTAAACTTTGTGCGCCCTCATTTTTCTCCCCGTTATCACTAGTCATGATTGAACTATTGATTGTTATACCTCGGTATTCCCCAATGTCGGATCCACAATGCCAGGTCCTCGCGAGTAGTTACTCGTTTGTTTTGTTTTTCTGTCTGTTGCATATGTCTTGCATCCAAGCATCATAAAGCATCATTTAGAATTCATGACACATCATGACCTGTCCTTTTGCATATCATCGAATCTAAGGAACAAAATTTTCGGTTTTTCTATATTTAAATACCTTTCACTGCGATTCTACGAGGATTGTCATCTCTCAATTCCATCTAGTGAAGATATTTAAATAGGGGCAACTGTTGCACCCCAAATTTTGACCCCTTAGATTCTCATTATCATTTTAGGAGCATACTCATGAACTTTCTAACCTTAATCCAGTGCAAGTCTGTCTTTGTCAAATTGCAGATGAATCAGGGTTTCTTACAGTCAAAATCAAAACTTCAAGGTTTGTGATTAGTCAATGTTTTGGGCTCATTCAAATAAGAAACAAGGTCAAGGATATTACATAATGTCAAATGAGAAGCCAATTTGAAGAAATCATTTCAGAATCAAGAACAGTACATTTCAGAGCACCCGATTAGGGTTTTTAACTAGTAAAAGTCAACTGTGGTTTGACTTTGATGTTGGAAGGTGTTGTAATGGTGGGATTGAGGTCCATGAAGTTCATGTAGCTTATTAAAGTTCATCTAAGAAGTTTCAAAGTCTCAGGAGGTCCAGAATGTCGACAGGCGACTCGGTAATCACTGATCGGTCGTACGGTTGACCGAAAAGTCAACTCTCCAAATTTTATGAATTGGACTTCAAGTTGTGAAACAAAGTTGTTCCTTATGTCATATTGGACTTGCATATCAATTTTCATGACCATTGGATCAAGGATGAATGAGTAATCGAGAAATCAGGAAATTAGGGTTTTGAAAAGGGATAAACCATAACTCCTTAACCACACATCCAATTGAGTTAGTCCAAAGCTAATTTGGAAGCTCTTGACAAGCCCTACAAAAGTCCCTAAGTGGTCCATGATCAGAAAATGCATAGATTTTGAGTTATGGTCAAATTCATTTCAAGAAGGGAAAAAGACTTGGGAAAATTTCACTTTTTAAGCTCATTTTTAGCAACATTGGAGGGCTTTTTGGCCAAGTTACTTTGAGAAATTGAAACTCATGAAAACATGAATGTTTTATAGCTATGTGAGGGATTTCTAAATTGTAATAGAACATCTCAAGAGGAGTTATGAGCAGAAAGTTACATGTGTTCAAAGTTAAGGGTTTCACATGTTAAGTCCCACATTGGCCAAATTTTCCAAGTGACCTACTTCACTAAATCTGCCAATTTTTCTTGATGCAACTTGTGATGTGTGACATATCAGATGTGTGAAGCATGAAACAAGAGCAAATTATGCAGAAATATCACAAAACCAAGGATTTAAGCCCATTGCCATACAAGTGGGCAAGTTGCCAAAGTTGAATTTTCCAAGCATGAGGTGGAAATGAAGGCTGCACCAGCCCTTCCCCTAGTGGTTTCTAGCCTGCAAACAACAACAGAAATCAGTAGGAAAGGTTGACAAAAGAACCTTGCATTAGAACCAATGGGAAAACCCTCCAAGGGAGGTTTCCTCCAAAATATCCCAATTTTGCTTCATGGTGAAGAAAGCTCCCTAGCAAGCACCTCAAGTCATTTTCCTATAAAAGGAGGGTTCATCCACCTCATTAAAGACACAATTCATCTGCTAAAAACCAAAGAAAATCTCTGTCATCACCATTCCCTCATCTTGCATCAAAATTCTCAAAATCACCAAAGTTCACAAAAACACCTAAAATTGGTCATGAATTGAATTCTGCCCAAAATCAATTCTACCCTTTCAAACACTTCAACCACCCTCCACACAACTTCTAAATGACATATAGAAGGTGTATAATCCATTAAACCATCAAAGAACCTCAAGAATCAAAAAGTCAAACTTCTACCTACCATACTTTGACCAGAAGCCACAAAAATCACCAAACCTTGTTCTAAGCCTTTCCTTGAGGTTTTGATCATCCATACACCTCACCAATAACATTCCTCAACTGTCCAAACCACTAGCAACCATTGGAGGCTCATATTTTCTCATTTAGCATCATAAGTGTATTGTTGCTTAAAAGTGAAGTTAAAGCTCAAGGCCAAAAAGTGAAGTAGAGATCTCTGGTTTTCTCAACTGTTCTAGCTTGTTCAACAAGGTCTACAAGAGGTATGTAGCTTGTACACATTGCCTGTTGCATCATTCTTCCATGTATTTGCATTTTGAGCACTTTTGTGAATTTTGGAGCTATGAACATTTGGTGTTTTTTATGATATGTGGTCTTTAATAAATGATAGGATTAGTGTGAGTATTAGCATCAGTATTGAATTTGTTCTTGCCAAATTTTGATTGATGTGTTGTGTTTGTAACACACTGTCAAGATAATTTGAGAAATGGATTGCTAGTTCATATTTTCTTGCTTTCCCACAAGGTTGTGGATTGTTTATGCTGTTAAATTCTGGTGTGTTTTTGTCACCTTATGCTCTCCTTGTTTTGTCTCAAATCTTGGCATTAGGTTACTAGCATTGTTTGGCATGTGCATTTCTCATTAGATAGGGGCTGTTTTGATTTCCTTTTGTGATAGCTTGTTGAAAAATCATGACTGTTAATAGGATTAGTGTTTTGGTGCTGAGCCATTTAGTGAAGTCCACTTAGTTTTGAGTTTGATTAGTGGGTATAAGCAAGTTAAGTGTGGAAAGAAGGGAACAGA
Source organism: Lathyrus sativus (assembly GCA_963859935.3). Classification (NCBI taxonomy): domain Eukaryota; kingdom Viridiplantae; phylum Streptophyta; class Magnoliopsida; order Fabales; family Fabaceae; genus Lathyrus; species Lathyrus sativus. The sequence continues at coordinate 4,555 of CAWUDS030003743.1, read as the reverse complement.
AGAACTCTGATATAAGGGAGCTGCTACATTAGCAAGCTGGCCTTGTGTACTTGCATTTGGCAACTCTTGATGAGCAGAGGAGAGAGCCTATGGATCTGTTTTTAAGCATTGGTGACAAGATGGTCATTGAAGGTGGGGAGCTGTGTGAATTTTAGAGGAGGGTACTGTCATCATTCATATCAGGCTGTTTGGAGTGTGCTGGTACAATTTGTTTTGGAGTTGTGGTTTTCCATTGTTGGAACTGCACATAAGGGGTGTTGGAGCATGTCTACACTGTGAGGTAGGATAACCTCAAACCATGATCAATGCAATCAATGCAGACTGTATTGCATTTAAACTCATCAAAAAACCAGTTAGCCAATCCATGAGGATAATTCATAGTCAGCTGTAGGGAGCCCAGCATGCCAGCTTTGGCTATTCAATCTTTGATAGGACCCTTTGCATGATGACTGACTACCATTGAGACCAAGTTTAGATAACTCAGTCTTACATTTTATGTTTTAGTCATGGATCCTATGGTCATATCAGGATTATCCTTTGAGAGCTAGATAAAACCAAGAGACCTGCTGCTCTTAGGGTGCCATAAGTATCATATCTACTTGTATGAATTCTGCTTAGAACTATTGAGTTATTTGCAGATTTAAGCTTTGAATCAAGAAGAGTTCATGGATGCTTTGGCTCTGTCAACACTGGTTGCTAATACCTGTGGTTAGGTTGGCTGGTGTAGAGGATCATTGAGTGTTGGGATCTAGAGGTGCTATCATCATAAAGGCTGGTAAGTGTGTATGTATCAGCAGCCTGAGTTACACATTGGGAGTTGCTGGTTTGCAACTCATATACATCATTTCGGTCTATGGATCTTGGATAATACTCTCTTGTTGATACATATTCTCAGTCCTTCTTCAAAAAAAAAACCATTTGTTGTAGTCTAGTGATTGCAAGGTTACATTTTCAATATAAAATTGCAATTCTCATGCCATGATTCATTTTGTGGTATTCTGATCCAAATTAAATATTGGAAATTCCCTAGAGACATCATGCATAACATGTCCAGACTTTTACTTGGAAGAGATGACAGTTAGAACATATTGCAGCAGGCCTGAGGTAAGGTTCAGAATTAGAGGGTTGTTAGGAGGGTAGGTTGGTGGATCTAGTTTGTTCAGTTTGACTTTGGATTTTTAGTGTGTAGGTTAAGCTGAGTTTGTGAACAAGATAAAGCAGTTTTTACCTTGTTTATTTCAAATTTTATTTGGTTGTATGGAACTTGTTGTGCTAGTTGGTTTCAATCATTGCTGTTGCTGTCATTGACATGTTGCTCATGCTGTTGATTTCTTGTTTACATACATTCTGCCAAAACTTGAAAACTGTCATCAGCTAGTAGTCTAGATCTCATGTTATTGTGTATTGAATGTGAAAGTATCAACTTCATCAATTTGTGAACATCATCATCATGTTATGGTAAAAGGAACTTTGTTTGAATATAGGTTTTTATCTGCTGTTATACACTTCAAAAGACCAAAACAGTTGGAAAGCTCTTGTTGCCTAAGTCTGGGGAAATCATTTTTCATCTTTGGAACATGTTTTGATGCGCATTTGAATATGGTGTGTGTGCTTGCTTTCAACTATTTGTGCACAGGATTGGATTTCATGTTCATACCAAAGTCACTCAAGCCAATCACACACCATTTTGTTGCAGAAGTTGGATTTCCACTAAAACCATTTTTGAAACACTTCACATTCACTGTTTCAAAACTGTTGACATCATCACTTTGGCCTCAAAGTAGCTGTCTCAAGATTTCATGCTTCAAAATACACTTTTCACATACACATCAAGCAACTCCCATACCATTTTTCCACACAAGTTGTTTTGCATCAAAATTCATGTTGGAACACCTCATACTCATCATTTAAAATGTGTTTGCCTAATCATTTGGTAGAAAAACTAATTGTCATATACTTACCATTTTCAAAGTGCATTTGTTCACCAAAATTGCATTTTCTAAGAAAACTTCATAAACTGTTAGCATTGGACATGTTTGAGGTGTGAAAATCTTTCTTTATCAATTACATGGTCTGTGTGTGTGTTTAGATTGGTTTGAGAATGTTTAACATAGGTTGCCTACATCAAATTGCATTTTAAGCTCAAAATCATATGTGCTATTGGGTTTTGCAGTAGGGAAGGACTTTGAAAAGAATGAGATCACCATTGTGTTCCTTGTTCAATTCTACCCCATTTACATATAAAGTTTGTTAAAAAAGGTTGAGCGATGAGAGAGTTACGATACAAAACGTATTTGGTTGGTTTATGTGTTTTTCCCAAGTATGAACTCATTTACCCTTATTAATTATTAGGGGTGGCTTCATAAATGGATGTATAGCCACCCCAGTGGTATGACCATGCGCTTTGTACCCTCTTGTCCTGAGTTCGACCCCTGAGGAGGGCAACTCTTTTATTCTTTTTTGTTATTTTTCATGTAAACTTCAAAAATTCGTATCTCATTCGTTTTTTATCGTTTTGCGTCCGTTCTTTTTCTATTGTGTTCATATTAATGTCTAATTTCATGCCATGTTTTTACTTTTTATGTTTGCTTATTTTATCACTTACTTTGTTTATGTGCAAGTTGTGCGCGTTTTCGCGATCGTTTACGTAGTTGCAGATAAATGTTTATGTGGTTCCTTTCAATATTTTTCTTGAAACTTGTTTGAATCCATGTCCATACATGTTAGTTAACATGCTAGGATTTATTTCTCGGTGATTACCATTTCATCTGTTAATTTTCATTAAGTACGAACTGTCGTCACAGTATCGGTCTTTTCCCATCTGTTAACTGTTGTCATCATGTTTCATTCTCACCATTTCTCATTATTTACTTGGTTGTCACCATGAATATGCTTTACCTTGATTGTTATCTTGTTTAGAATTTATTTTCTTTTCTCCCCAAGTGATGAGGTTCTTTAGCTTTCATCTGTTTATTTCCCAGTCTCCCTCCAAAGGAAGGTCTATCCACTTGACCCTCAATGTCATGGATAATTTATTCACCCTCTCTTGACTTTGTTAAGTCACCTTAACCCTAGCTTAGAAGCCTTTAGACTTTGCTTTGAATCTAAGAAACCCACATGTACTAGGAGCGTTCTTCAACTAGAACCCTAGGAAAGAGTTCGTCAACTCTGCGTAAGAATCATCGTCATGATTTCTTACTTCCCCCCTTTATTACAACTTAGATTAGGGAGTTTTGTCAAACTCCACACAAGCATTGTCATGTTTGTTCCCCCTTTGAATCTTGATCGTCATCAAGTGTTCTTTCCCTCGTGAGGTGAACTACGATTGCTCTGATTCTATCCTAGTCAGGATACGTAGGCAGAAGATGCGACGTCTTTGCTAGCAAACTTAGGAAACCACTTAGGACTTTATTTATTTTTATCTTATCCCTTAACCATAGCACAATTCACAAACTTAGCAATCAATCAAACAAAAGGTTCCTGTAGAGTACTACAGATATTTAGGGTGCTAATACCTTCCCTAGATATAACTAACCCCCGATCCCCGAATCTCTTAAGCGTTGTTGTTACATCGCGAAAAAGGTTTTTCTCTCTTTAGACCTATCCTTTGGATAAAATAAAGTTCGGTTGTAAAAGAGATAAGATTAAAGTTAATTAATAGCTTGATATCCAATTTTCACTGCAACACCTATACAAAAGGAAATATCCAGGTCAATAGCCGTGACAATTGCTCAGTCAATTCAAAGTTTTAACAATTATAAGTCGAGGCCTGCAAGTTTATGCACGTGCAAGTTTATCAAAAACATCGGTGTTTTCCACAAACAAAACAGTAAAAGTTAAAACAAGAAACAAGCATCAAGTACTGAATAATATGCGTTTATTGATAACGGGCCTGTAAATAGGCAAAGTTTGTACAATGGATGCAACTCCTGAAAAGAGGAAGTTACAAGATTAATACAACTATGTACAAAGGTACAAAGAAATTTGTATACATGTCGGCAATGTGGCACAGACGAACACCATGAGCTGATCCTCATATGACTCGCCTGACTCCGACGCTTTCCTTTCTTTAACATTTCCTTCGAATAAATCAAAGACCGGTTGTAAATGAATTAAGATTCAAGTTAATCAATAGCTTGACATCCAAATTTCACCGCAACAGAAAATGGCGACTTCACTGGGGAGTCCTAACTATTGAGGGTTATCCCTATTTTGTTTATTTTTCTTTATATATTTGTTTTATTATATATTTTGCTCACTTGTATGTATATATTGGGGTACCTTACTTGGAGTTACTGTGTTGTGAGATAAGTCCTACACCCGGACTTGAGTGACATTATTATAGGATGGTGATATATTCGACGAGGCTTATAGGGAGTGAGTCTCGACTAAGTTAAATCGAGAATCACCGCTCAGTTGAGACACTTTCGAAAATGGTTCGGTTGATCGAGTGTAGTCGTGAAAACTTTTACCGTTATCGATTGGAGTTTGTGATACTGGGAACTGTAGTACCTTTACACCATCTTGGCCTTATCTAGGACGTAGTGCGGGAACT